>CM017327.1:32379082-32395635 GCA_006937295.1 Carpinus fangiana | reverse complement strand
GACGGCTGTGGATGGGTGTGTGGCAATTGAGAACGTTGGTGTTTTGGGAGGTTTGATGTGTGTGGAAATGTTCTTCTTCCCCTTCGTGGGCGGAGGCCACCAGATCCCAATGATAGACACTGCCAGAGTGTTCGCACCCCACGGAGCCAAATCCACCATCACAGCCACACCCAATAGCGCTCCCCTGTTCCAAAACTCCATTCTCCGTGACCAACAAATCGGCCGCCAAATCTCCATCCACGCCCTCCGATTACCAGAAGGCGCTGTCCCGCCAGATGCGGACATGTCCACAACCGGTTTCACCGACACCTCAATCCTCCAGGAGCCTCTCAGGCTTTTCCTACTTGACCGCCAGCCCGACTGCATCGTCGTCGACTTGTTCCTCGGCTGGGCGGCTAAGCTCATCGACGAGCTCCGAATTAGAAGGGTTTTCTTCACCGGGTTAGACGAGCACTGGGTCTCTGACCAGTGTCTCTGGGGTTTTGAATTCGGAGAACGAAGGAACCCTAGAATTTTCCGGTGCTGAAACGATGGGAGTGGATGATGGGTCGGTTTCAATGGTGAAGAAGTTTTTGGAGCGTTGTGAAATGAGGAGGAGCTGAGCAAGAAGAGGGGTATTTCGGTGATGGGAAAAAGAGATATTAAGAAAAAGACAAAAACGCTACAGTACAACTATGAACAGTGTATCCCGAAAATGGTTGTCAAACACCACCTAACTATTTTTAAACATCGATCACATATTAAAATGGCTAAATCAAACATACTACATATACATGCACTTAATCATTTGGTTAGTGGTCATGGGGCAGTAACATTTTTGATATATATAGATATATACACACGATATCATCAAGACTTGGCATCAAATCGCACCTTAAGTTTGAAACTGAATCCCAACATAATAATGTTATGTAGCTTGGCGATGGAAAGAGAGAATTTTGAATATATGATCAACAAAGAGAGGACTACATTTCTTTTATTTGATATATTATTAAGATGATTACATAGACCTCATTATATAGAGAGGTTAAGAGTGATAGACAAGAAATCCTAGACTAATTAAGGTAGGAAATAAACTTTAATAGGAAAGACAATAAACCTATAATCAAATATTCTAACATCCATCCTCAAACTCAATGTGGAATATTCTGCAACCTTGAGTCTGAAATTTGAAACTAAGATGACGGTGGTGGCGGAGGCGGGAAACGGTCAGTAGATGGTGGAGGCTGCCGGAAAAGATAGAGGCTGGCGGGCGGCTAACGACGGCGGCAGATGGCTGGTGGATGTAGATTCAAAAGGGCCAACAATAGGCCTAACTCCAAAATGGGCCGACAACGGGCCAGGGCTAATAATGAGTCAAACTTCAAAAGGGGCCGAGACAAGCCAGGGCTGACAATAAGCCAAACTTCAAAAGGGCTGACTTGGGCTAAAAATAAAAATAAAAAGAAAATAAGCCCACTTGGGCAGTTATCAGATCGGCACACCGAACCTAACCGGCGCGTGGCGCGCGTGATGTGGTCATTCAGACCGCTTCTTCTTCAATTCTTTTTTTTTTTTTTGGGATCTGGTGTGGGCAACTCCACTGTAGGCCTGTGAGCTTTGCTGAAAGGCTTCTGATCGGGTGTGGGCAATGTATGGGAGGGAAAGTGTATACTTGCAAGGGAGTTCTCTTGTGTGATGTGCACAAGAGAAAAACTATGGAACCTTGTGGCTGTGATCTAGTGTGTCGCACTTGCAAGTGAAATCACAAGCTAGGATCCAGTGTGGTACGCAAGAGAGCTGCATGAGAGAGCTGGGCGAGAGGATGGCGCATGTGTTCCACGCTGGGCAGAGGGGGCTGCGGTGGGAGCATCGGCATCACGCGCTAATGGATGAGAGGCGCGTGAGAGCACGTGACGTTTCGAACAGAGGTGTTCGCAGAGGATCTGTGGTCGCCGGAGGAATGGCTGTCGAGTAGAGGTCTTGCTGATGAGATTTGAATACGATGGCGGCCTGTGGCAGAAGCGGCAGTGGTGGAACGACAAAGGCGTTAGGCGGGGCGTAGATGCGCGTGAGACTACGTCTGGACACGTGGGGGCCACGGATAGGCAGTACGGAGGATCTGGTATCCTTTTTCTATACGTTGCTGAGAAAGGTGGTGCATGGAGCTGGCGGTGGCGGTGCGTGGCTGAGCATGGCAGAGTGCATGTATGGTTTGGTTTCGCTTTCGTGCAACTGTTGCCCATCTCAACGTGCGTGAGAGGGTTTTTTTTTTTTCTCTCAAGAAAAAGAAATATGAGATAAATTGAACAGTAAACAAAAAAAAAGAAAAAATAATTTTGGGTCCACAAAAAAGTGGCTCTGATACCATATTGAAATAAAAAATAAGCGGAATATAAGAATGGAAGAATGAGAGAGAGAAGAAAACGCGAAAGCAAATGTAAAGACTACATTTCTTCTATTTGATATATTATTATGATGATTACATAGACTTCATTATATAGAGAGGTTAAGAGTGATAGACAAAAAACCTTAGACTAATTAAGGTAGAAAATAAACTCTAATAAAAAAGACAATAAACCTAAAATAAAATATTCTAACAAAACTCATCAGAGAATATTTCGAAACTAGAGTAACATATATATATACTATTACATTATCGCTCCTTTTATAATATATATGGGAATATCTTAAGTTCGGTCGTGGTGTAAAGGGGAGGGTTTTTGCCACCCAATAAAAATAAGACACCTCATATAAAGCAAAAAAAATTGCAAAAAACTTGTGTAGTCCAAAAACACTAGATTTTTCTCGTTTAATCTGAGGGGAGAAGGAAGAACGAAGAAGGGAAGAAGGAAAAAGAGAAGGAAGAAGGAAGAACCCATCCTGGCCGGCCACCGGGAGATAGAGCTGGGAGAGGGATGGACACACTGAGGTGTGAGAGAGAGAGAGAGAGGCGAAGAAGAAGACCCACAGAGCTGCTGGCCTTGGGTCACTTCGTGCTGGCCGGAGATGGTGGGCGTGGGTCTCCGGCATGGGTCTCCGACGTGGGTCTTCGTGCTCACCCTCTCCGGCGCCGACAGTCATATCCTCCGGCGTTAGGGTGATTAAATCCTCTAGGGTTAACCTTCCAATTCTAGGTTTTAGATTTGAATAAAAAAATAAATTTTGAGGCAATAGAATCGATTTTTAAGGCATTATAATCGAATTTTTTAGGCTGAATTTGGTATAAAAATCGCCAGAGATAGTGACACAGAGTCGCCGGAGATGGTGACTGAAATTGCTGGGTTTTGCTGAGAGAGAGAGAGGAGGCGTTGGGGTGTTTTGATCTCATTTGAAGTTTTTGCATTTTTCTTTAAATGCTTAGGTGTCAACTCGTGGATGGATGGCAAAAAACTCCTCTTTTACGCCATGACCGTAAAGTAGATGCACTCAATATATATAGATATATTATAAAAGGAGCGATAATGTAATTGTATGTTTAAAAAACAGTGCCCTTTATGTATTATAATTGTCCAACACATGTTCATATTCAGCAATGATAATTTGTTTATTAATGTTTTTTCCTCGTTTTCCCATGTTGCAGCTAGCTAGCTAGCTACTGGTTTTTACTATTGATGAGTTAATTTTCTCCCTCCTGTGTTTACGGTTGCAAATTAAACATATGACCCGGAACAGAGGTAGTTCGGTAAACTTCCTCACATTCTTCACAAATTTTTACAAGGCATTATTTATGAATTAAAAAATAAATAATTAATAATTAATATGAGAAACCCCAACAAACCAAGTACTAGCTCCTAATTGTGACAAACGTATGAGTCCCCTTAGGAGCTCTCGCTGAAACCTAGTTTCCCCTCTCTGCCTCTCTCTGTTCTTCTTTTTTCTTTCCTAAGTTCTGTTTTGATTCTTCCCTTCTCCTCCCCTCATTGCGTTTTGCTTTGATGGATCTAGAAACTCTCATATCCCAAACCACAGCTTTGTCATGGAATGATTCTGTTAGCCATCTAGAGACCATAAATGAAGAAGTTGCTCTCGAGAACTCTCTCTCTCTGGTTGGTTTGATAATCTCTCAGAGACCTCCGATTTCTTTCCAAGTTAAAGCCTCTCTCACAAAAGCTTGGGACTTTGCTGTTCCTTTTGCTTTTCAAACCACAAAAAAACCCCACAAATTTATCATCACTTTCACTCACCTAGATCATGTCTCAAAGATTTTGAACCAACCCACTTGGAATGTGAAAAACTCCCTTCTTGTCCTCAAAAAATGGTCTCCAGACCAAACTCTGAATGAGATTGATTTCACTACTTCCCCTTTTTGGATCCAAATCCAGGAACTGCCTCTAAAGAAGATGACTCGAAAAAATGCGGTTGCTATAGGCTTAGGGCTAGGAAAGCTGCTGGAAGTGGATAATGTTGAAGTCTCTGGGATGATATGTAGTAGCTATCTTCGTGTGAAAGTGGAAATAGATGTTAGAAAACCTCTTAAGCCAGGTTTTTTTCACGACTGTGTTGGTGGAAAACCTCTTTGGTGTGAGCTGAAGTATGAAAGGCTGAGTGATTACTGTGTCTCATGTGGTCTGTTAGGACACAAAGAATTTTCTTGCCGGGTTCCTTTGGTCAAAAAGGTTGCAGACTCTTATAAAATCTCTATCATAGCTTCATCTTTCTCCAGTTACAAGAATGTTGTGGTCACCTCCAGTGAGGTTGTAGGAGCGGCAGCAGAGGCGCAGCTCCTCCATCGTCCGGGCGGGGTTACGGAGTCAACCCAATCTCAGGTGATTTGTTTAAATTCAAACCCTGCTATTTTGCCTCTTCCCCATGCTTGCATGTCCCTTGGGGTTCCCACCCAAGATATTTATGAAAATCACACTGCACTAGGCCCACACACTCATCAATCGGGGACTTCAAGTGCTCATCAAGTCTCTACTTTAGCCTCGGTTGTTGAATTTTGCCCCATAAACCAGTTTATGTATGCCTCTTCCCTTTTAATTGCGCCGAAAAAGCCCCCTGTTTCCCCCATCAAAGACGATAAAGCATTCAATGTTAAGATTACTCTCAATCAATCCCTTGACATGACAACCCCCACAGCTATTACTCTCCCGGGAAAATACTTTGTAGATTCACACTTAGAACCCATCAATTCCAACCCCTTGCTTTCAAATCGGTCAAAAAAGCCCATTGGGTCCGAACAGCCCAAGCCTATTTTATCCATCTTACCCTCTGACTCTCAAAGCCCAACACTCATCCCAGCTGGGTCTGTTTACTTAGACCAAAATTCTCATGTCCCTACTCCACCTCTGTTGGAGGAACCAGTTACTTTTCTTCAAAAAGCCCAACCAAAGCCTCTAAATAAATATGAGCCAGCTACAAGTACAGTGTTTTTAAACTCAGCTCCAAAAACAAACATCGATCCAGCCCCACTTTCTGAGCCTAAAAACACACTGTTGTGTAAGAAATCTAGTCTTTTGTAGAGATCTCCAAAAAAAACCAGGTACGCTCCCTACCCTCTCCGTCCTCCAAAAATCTCTAGTCAACAACCTCCCTCTCTCTCTGTTCCTCCTAGTGTTGTTCCAATCAATGTTGTCAACCTCCACCCCCCTTGCCCTCCTGTCCGTAAAAGAGTCAGAAGAAAGGAATTTTTGGGTCCCTCCAAAAAGGGACCGGGTTGCTCGATGGAAATGGAGCTTTGCCAAGATTCATCTTCAGGTCAAGATACTCAAGTTCCTGATCAGAAGACGGTTCAAAAGGCCTTTGCCAGAAAAATCTACAAAGCTGCTAGAAGGAAGAAAGAAGAAATTGAGGAAGCTTTGGGCTTGTGTGTGGTTTCTGGTGACAATTCAGCTGAGGAGGCGGGCTTTGCCATGCCCCCTACTAATAAATGAAGCTCATCTCCTGGAATTGCAGGGGGCTTTCCCGTCCCTCTGCAATCCGAAACTTACGGGTGCTAATCAGGACTCAAAATCCTGATGTAATTTTTCTCTCTGAAACAAAAACTACCTCTTCAAATGCTTCTCTGATTTTGAATAGATTGGGTTTTTACTTGATGGTTCATGTTCCTCCTCTTGGTTATAGAGGGGGACTTCTGCTTACCTGGCGTGCTGGTGTTGAGTTGGAGTGTTTTGTCCTTAAAAAAAACATTATTTCTGCTTGGTGTTACTCCGACCCAGAAAATCAACCGTGGATTTTATCTTATGTGTACGGCCCTCCTAACAAAAGAGATAAGCCGGATTTTTGGGCTTCTCTGGCTGCTGTTGGTGAAAATTTTGCTGGAGCTTGGCTTTGTATTGGAGATTTCAACCATATTTTGGATAGCTCAGAGAAGTTGGGGGGTAGGCCTCATGCTAGCTCTTCTACTTGTCCTTTTCGTTCTTTTTTGGACACTGCTGATATGGTTGACTTGGGGTTTACGGGGAATCTTTTTACGTGGAGCAATAATCGCTCGGATGACAGCTTAATAAAAGAAAGGCTAGATAGAGGAGTGGCTTCTAGCAGTTGGGTGCATGTTTTTTCAGCCTTCTCAATCCTTCACATTCCGATGATCTCTTCTGACCACTGTCCTATTGTCCTAAACTCAAATCTTTCCTCTGTTTTTGTCCCAAGGCCTTTCAGGTTCGAAGAGTTTTGGACCAAGGACCCCACTTGTGGACAGATTATTGATGCAGCTTGGAGTATTGTAGTTGAAGGAAATCCATCCTTCTGCTTGATTAAAAAATTGAACCACACGAAAGCTGCACTGAGGCGTTGGAATGCTCTGTACTTTGGGCACATTCAGAGTCAAATTAAAAATTCTCTCTCCGAGCTTGATTCGATTCAAAAGGCCCCTCCCAGTGTACAAAATTCTTTGCTTGAAGCAACCATCAAGAAAGGTTTGGAAGATCTTTTTGTGAAGGAAGAAATTCTCTGGAGAAGCAAATCAAGAGAACAGTGGCTTACGTGTAAAGATCTCAACACAAGGTTCTTCCATACCTCCACGTTGATTCATAGAAGGTCGAACTCAGTAGATTTTCTCAAGACTCCGGCTGGGGATTGGATTTCGGATAGGGCTGAAATTGGTAGCTCCTTTGAACGGCATTTTAAAGGTTTGTTTTCCTCTTCCTCTCCGTGTTTGGATGATGAACTTCTGAATTTGTTCCCTCCGTCTATCACTGTAGAGGAAAACTCCTCCCTTTGTGAGATTCCTTCTGAAGAAGAGATTTTTTAGGCTTTAGATAGTCTGGGTTCTACAAAAGCTCCAGGGCCTGATGGGTATACAGCTCTGTTTTATAAAAAATATTGGTCCTCAGTAAAGGATGAAGTGCTGGGTTTTGTTTGGGGTTTTTTCAAGGAAAATTCTCCTCTTGGAAAGCTGAACCATACTTTCATTGCTTTGGTCCCAAAGAGATCAGGCCCTCATTCTGTGAACCATTTTCGGCCGATTAGTCTTTGTAATATTGTTTACAAAATTGCTTCAAAAATCTTAGCCTCCCGTTTGAAGATTCTTCTCCCAAAAATTATATCTCCCCTGCAGTCCGCTTTTGTCCCAAATAGAAATATACAAGACAACTCTATTCTAGCTCATGAGTTGCTGCATGTTTTTAAGAATAAAAAAGGTAGAGGAGGTTATATGTTTCTAAAGTTGGATATGGAGAAGGCATTTGACAGAATGGAGTGGAGTTTTTTGCTGGCAATTCTGCAGAAATTGGGTTTTCATCAGACTTGGTTAAACTGGATCAGGATTTGTATCTCTTCTCTTTCCTTTTCAATTCTGTTAAATGGCAGCCCTTATGGAAATTTCTCCCCCGAAAGGGGTCTGAGACAAGGTGACCCACTTTCCCCTTTTTTATTCATCTTGGGTTCAGAAGTGTTTTCTAGACTTCTTCATAGGGAAGAGTTAGCTGGAAATTTGAAAGGCCTCAAGATTGCAAAAAATTGCCCTCCTATCACTCACCTTCTATATGCTGATGATCTTCTGATTTTTGGAAAAGCTACAGTTTCAGAAGCAGATTGCTTTAAGGACTGCCTCTCCAAATATGCCCAATGGTCCAGGCAATCCATAAATTCTGGAAAATCTACTATCCACTTCAGCAAGAATACCACCCCAAATACCATCCAAAACATCCTCTCCATCCTCCACTACTCCCACAACCCGTCAAAGTCTGTTCATTTGGGTCTCCCTATTCTGTTTGGAAATTCAAAGTTTATGGCGTTTAATGATATTGTTGAGAAGGTCAAAAGAAGGATTGAAGGCTGGAGGGCAAAGTCTCTTTCGCAAGCTGGCAGAACGGTGCTTATAAAATCGGTGGTTGCCTCCATTCCAACTTATGCAATGAGTACTTTCCTGCTGCCAAGGGGAATTTTTGACTCTTTAGACCGGATGTTCAAAAATTTTTGGTGGGGGTTTCCACCTGAAAAGTCCAGAAATCTTTCACTAAAATCTTGGGACTCCATTTGCCTTCCTCGAGCTCTAGGAGGTTTGGGAATTAGACGGATGAAAGAGGTAAATTTGGCCCTCATAGCCAAGCTGGGATGGAAAATTCTTTCAAATTTCAACTACATGTGGGTGAAGCAGCTGCGAGGTAAGTATCTCCATACCGTATCTTTTCTGTCTTGCTCTCCCCCTGCTGCCAGTTCATGGCTTTGGAAGGGGATTTTAAACTCCCGGCAAATTTTGACTCAAGGAGCCTGTTTTAAAGTTCATAGGTCTTCCTCTCTGCCGGTTTGGGACTCCTCTTGGATCCCAACCCTTCCTTCTTTCAAGCCCTCCTCTTTAAATGGTAGTCATTGGGTTTACCCAAACCTTAAATTAAAAGATCTTTTTTCCCAGTCCTCAGCCTCTTGGAATTTACCTTTGATTTCATCTCTTTTTGATCCTTCCACGGTGGCTGAAATAAAAAAAATCAAAATCATCCCTTTGCCAGGGTCTACCTTCCTTTGGACTCCCTCATCTGATGGAAATTTCTCCTCAAATTCGGCTTATAAGATGATTCGGAGCAATATTCCCCTTTGTCTTTCCCCACCCCTTTCCTCTGTCTCTTGGAAAAAGTTGTGGAAACTTAATTTAAGTGACAGACTCAAGCTGTTTTTATGGAAGGTTGTTTGGAATATTATCCCCACCAAAGATAGGCTTAGAAGGGTTTTTATATCCCTCCAGTTGATTGTATTTGTCCCCTTTGCAAAACTGATGTTGATTCTCTTAGCCATCTTTTTTTCCAGTGCAGTTTTGCAAGGATCATTTGGAGGGATTCTTTTTGGCCTATTGACTCTTTGGTTTGGTCTCATTTAAGTATGTCTGAATGGTTAAATGTTATTCTTAACCCCTGTTTTGTTGTAGGCATCCCAAAGGCTGAAGCTCATCTCTTTCAAATATATGCCTCAGTTTTGTGTGATCTTTTGTGGTTCAACAGGAACCGAGCGGCGCACGATGGAGTCATTCCAAACGTGCTGGTCTTATCCAGAAATATCAAGAAAATAACCTTGGAGCACCACTCAGCTTGGAAAGCTCTCTCTTCTTCGACTGTGGAAAAGTGGGCACCCCTGGAGCCAAACTCCTTCAAGTTGAATTTTGATATAGCCATCAGAGTTTCTTTCTCAGTTCAAAGTGCAGTTTGTAGAGATTCAAATGGATAAATTCTCAAGGCTATCTCTCAGCTCAGTCCCCCCTGTGTCCCTACATATGGGGAGGCTCTGGCTGCTTCCCTTGCTGTCTCTTTGGCTTTGTCTATGAAGCTCTCCAGCTTTACTTTAGAGGGTGATTCTTATGCAGTGATTATGGCACTCCAGCAACCTTCTTTAGTTCAAGATTGGAAAATTGCTGACATTATCTCGGATACAATCTCTTCTATCCCTCCCTCTTCCGTTTGGAAGGCAAGAAAAGTTCACAGAAGTGCAAACTTCTGCGCCCATCATGTGGCTTATTGGGCCGCAGCTAGAGCTTTTTCTGGTTGCATTCCCACTCATCTTCCCCACTCTCCCTCTTTTCCTATTTGTAGTGGCAAAGATCCACCCCATCCCTCTTAGTTTTTGTTCTCCTGGTTGTTTTAGTTCCTGTATTTCATTACAAAAAAAATAATAATAATAATAATAATAATTAATATGAGAAAATAAAAAAGTGATATTAGAAAGTGGAAAAACTTGTTTTGGTTGGACCATCTAACATTCCGGCATGATAATCCAAAATCTGATAAACTTTCTATTATATCTTTAAGACTAATATTAGGCAAAATAACCGAGCCAACAAAATGGGGCCAGAAGTTGTGCCCAAGACACGTATATATACACCTGGGCATAAGCTTTTCCTAGGAGTATTTCTTCATTGTTCTCATGAGAGGAGCATGCCTGTGTCTACAAAACTATTAACTTGGTATGAAAATTTTAATTTTTGAGAGAAGTTCCATTGAGAAAAAGACAGATTCGATACCCAATAATTTGTTAATTGCCATTGGCTTTCATCAAGAGTCAAGACCAAAATACAATATTATTCTAATCCGGCATGCACTTGTTTTGACCAATTAAAACATATCTTCAACAGAGATATTATGAGCTTGTTTGGGGATGGACCGGACCGGATCCAATTTAAAATTTCAAACAAAATTTCTCAAAATTAATCCCAACATTCTTACTTTTTATATCACATCAATAATTTTTTATTACTATTCAAATAAAAAAATTACTACAAAACAAAAAATTTCATTTTTTTTATACAAAATATTCTTACTTTTTTCCTCACATTAATCAAATCTGCTACAATACCAGTCTACTTCCTCAAGTCCAATCTATTGCCAGACACAGCCTATTAGATCATTTTCCTTTCACCAAGAGCCATGAGATAATAAACGGCCATCAAGAAGGAAATCAATGCCAACTTATCTAGCACCTCTGAAGGAGGCGTGGATCTATGGATGAATAAAGATCTATGCAAAATTTGTTAGATGACCCAACCATCTTCCCATCTTCTCAAAGTTTATTTCCTGCATAGACATCATATAGAAAAGAAAAATGTTTTGAGTTTTACACCATTTATATATATACTAGTTAGGGGGCACGTGCAAGTTGTTCCCTGTACGGAAAAATGAGATGAAAATAATATATACCCTGATTTTGAAAATGCTCAACCAAAACTCACCAAATAATGAGTTTTCGTGAGTTTTATTTAGGAGATGTGTTTATATTCATGTTTATTTGTATTCACTAATTGAAAAGATTGAGATGATATTTGTTAATCTTAATTTAGGAGATGTGTTTATAGTCATAATAATATTATAACATATGATGTTTAACATTAAAAAGTCAATAACATATGCAAAAAAATATTTACAACATAAAATTAATACGTCAATTCTTATACAAATACATTTGAATTCCTAATAAAGCCCCATTGACAATTAATATATCATTACAAAAGTGAATGGATAAAATATATATCAAAGAAAATAAAAGAAAATAAAGCCACACTAACAATTGTAAAAAATAAAAAATAAATAAATAAATAAATAATAAAGTAAACAAAGGATAAGGTTGACCAAGGTCCGATGTCCCGACACATTCCACGTGGTCTGACCACCTCCCTGCCCCGGACCTCTACACCGCACGTCACCTCTCTGCTGGCTTCATGGCCAGATATGCAACGTGTATATTGGCATTCTCTATAATGTCATGCTAGCTAGCCCTTCGATTACATCATCAAATATTTATACAAATTTTTCAACGCACGAGATCATCATCATCAAATATTTATACAAATTATAAAAACATAAAACAAAAAAAGAATTAAAGTAAACAACAACAAAAATTAAAATTGCTTCAGATGCCGAGGGGGGGAGGAAATATCTATGCATTTCAGCAATTTTGTTTCAAAATAAGTAACTTTCAGCAAATATCTGTACCTATCATCAACAATATAAATAAACACTAAAAAAAGGAAATCAACTTCTTTTTATGAATCCTTATAACAATAAAGGAAAATCGCACCAAATAAAAAAAAAATAGAATTACTGAAAAGCAAACTAACAAAAAAAACTCACCAAAATATTATCAAGAACCCATACAAAAAAATAACACGGCATTTACCATGTCACTAACTTCCTCTCTTCATTCTTTGATACACCTCATATTCAAACAAAACCCACCAAAATTACTATAATAAACCCATACAAAACCCACCAGAAAAATCATCAAGCACAGAAATAAACATTAAAAAAAAAAAAACACAAATCCACAAATTGATGCATAGTGGAAACTTGATGCATGTTCAGGAATTTTAGAGTCAAGTAATGAAACAATGAGCAGAGAAATTGATGAAGTATTCATTCTAATATATACTCTAAAACTAAAAAGGGAAAGAGATTATGAGGAAGAGAGAATGAGGAGTATACCATTATATCCGTCCATGAGACACAACATAGCTCCTCGAATGATTCATCAAATTGCTCCTAATAGATATGTTCAGTAACCATCAAATACTCCCTTGTTATCATCTAATCAATAAACAAAATCAATTTCTTTATTATTAAGGTCTACCACAGATGTTTGGCAAAAAAGACAAACTATGTTTACAAAAAAGTAAGAAATCAAAGTATATTTTTTTCAATCAAGAAATCAGAGTAAGACTCGCAGCAGACTCTCACAGCAGGAAATAATGAGCAAAACCTACAAAAAGATTGAGCAAAACGCAAACCAACACAGTTATTTTAACCACATTAATGCCAAAAAAAGAGAACTAATCCAAAAAGTAGAATAGAGCACACAATTACCAGTGAGTATGAACATCAGTATTGAGGAAGTGAATGTAGAGCTTTTTACGGGGTACTGTGGTCACTGGACGTTGCTTTGCTCCACTACCTTGTGTTGGAAGAGTTTTTCAATGGGATCTGCTTTAAAATTTGGCAGATGAGAAAAAGATTAAAAAAAAAAAAAATTGAATTTGTACCCAAGTTGACAATGTTTGGGTAGTTTAACAATGAACAGTGCCACTTAGTATGGATACTTAGATTAGGGTCTAGACAGTGGAATAGTGAAACTAAGAGCACAGAAAAAAAAAAAAACGAAACGTAGCATTTGCACACAAAAGTTATGTATGACTAACACCTGAGAAGAAAAAGGAAAAAAAATAAATTAGTAGTCATGTAGATAACCTTGCATTTAATGTTAAAATCTGAAAATAAATTAGAAATGGATTTTAATTTTTTTCAAGAGATAACCATCTCTTGAAATCTGAAAATATTCTTAACTTCAGTCACAAATGAGAGAAATGACAACTACTTTATAAATATAAGAATAAATTTCAATTTTATTTAAAAAATTAGCATTGTTAAATACATGTACATTTCACACTGTAGTTACATTTAAACCTTTTCTTCTTATTTTCCAAGCTGCAACAGCGGGTCAGTGATGACTTGGAGGAAAGGATTACTGGCAAATAGAAATAAAACTAAGAAATTACAGAGAAGAAAAACAATCAAAAAATAATTACAGGGAAATAATCGAAAACAGAGAAGCAAGAAATTACAGGAAATGAAAACAAAAGAAGCAAGAAATTACCCCAAAAAAAAAAAACAACAACAACAACAAAAACAACAACAACAACAAAAACAAAAACAGCAACATCGACGAAGACTTCTGGTATTGAATTCGACCCAAAACGCAATACCCAAAGAAAATCCCAACAATATCAGCCCCTTAAAATCCATCCCAAACCCATTCGGCCAAACCATCCCCAAAAGCACTATAAACCAAACTCACATACACACACAGCTGAACCGACATGAACACCAAATTCACAAAGAACATAGCACTACCCACTCGATTAAGAACATCCAAAATCAAATACCCAACTTAATTCAAGAATCAACTGCAAAGAGGAAGAATTTTACCTTTGAAGAACCTAATCATTTCATCCGGCCGAACCCACTGATTCAATCTCTGTCTCATCATTGAAGAAGAGAAAGGGAATGGTACGAAATGGGGAAAAACAGAGGAAGAGGATCTCCTGCAAGAAACCACAATTTTCATCATCATTTTAAAGACATCCAAAATGACAATACACTGATCAGAGAAATAAATACCAAGGATTCTATTTTTTTCATACCAGATTCCAACCAAATCTCCAACTCATTTTGTTCATTTCCCTGAAGAACAGCCCTGAAATCGGCTTCAAAAATCGGTAAGAAAACAGTATATAAGGCAGATTGGTCCATTCCACCATTCGCCACTCTCTACCACCCACGGCGCCGCCCAGCCCCCAGCTTCAACGACCCGCTTCAAAATCTCACCTCTCTGGCTCTCTCCCTCACACGATCGCTCTGTCTCTCTCGACGATCGCTATGTTACTCTCTCACTCGTTGCAGACCAGCACAAACAAATGGGGTGTTTTCCCTTTCTTTTGTTTTCTCCTGCTCAACCCACAAAATCCACCAAAAAAATTGTCAAAAATTCATACAAAACCCACGAAGAAAATCATCAAGCACATAAATAAACACTATAAAAAAATAAATCAATTTTTTTTTTGATGAATGCTTACCCAGACTGCCACTTCTTCTCTTGCTCTTTCTTTCACCGTGTGTGTGCAACAAAACCCACGAAAACAATTGTCAAAAACTCATACAAAAATGAGGAAAGCAAATTGAACAATAATTCACAGCAAATATCACAAAAAATTAGAAAATCATTTGAAGTTGGTCGCACGTTGCCAGATCCAAGCCGCCGATGTCAGAGCCCAACCGCCGGATCTGTTAAGAGAGCTGGAGCCGGAGTCAAATCGCCATCGTTTTCTGAGCAAGACAACCCCACCGGAGACGCGTCTGTGAGAGAGAAAGAGGGAGAGAAGCTGTTGAGAAATGAGAAATGGATTCGGAGGGTTGAGTGGGACATGATGGGAGTAGAAAATTGTAAAGTAGTGTAGAAGGATGAAATACCGAAAAGGCCTGTCAAACAAAATCAACTCTTAACAAATAAAAGGGGTAAAACAGTAATCATAAGGAAAAGACAACAATACCATCAAACTGCTGCTTGTTCTCGAAAATTTAATAAGGGTTAAAACAGTCACTCAATATCAAATATTTTTTGCGCATTGCTCTTTTTATATAAAGAAGATATATGATTGTTTAATGCTGTTGTCCTTTATTATAATCAAAGCGCAATTTACAATTCTGAACAAATATGCTCATTTATGACACTTGATGTGAGAAGCAATACCATTTTTGGGATTTTTGACAATTAACGTGTTGGATTTATCTTTTTGAAAAGTCAAATTTAACCCTATGTCCATGATGCAATAACGGCAAATGCATGATAAAGATTTCCTTATACAAATTTTAATGGGAAATACTAATCTCATGGTGTTCTTGTAAATGAAAATTATTTTATAAAAATCAAGTCAGAAAAATAAGAGCAACTTTTTTATTATTATTTTAATAAAATAATATCCACATAGAATCAAGATGACATAAAATAAATATTAGGAGAGCACCTAACATTTCCTATTTTAATCCATCAACTTATTCATAAAGAAACGAATCTAGAGCTAACATTAAAAGTAAACGTGATAAAGCTTTAATAAAGCTTTAGATAAAGATAGTTGATAAAGTAAACAATGCAATTAAGATAACTATTTGGAATCTTTAAGATAAATGTAGAATCAAGCCTTACATTTGAAAACTATTTGGTAGTTGATAAAGTAAACAATGCAATTAAGAAAACATTTAATACATCATGTACAATCTAGCTGTAAAAGTATGCATATACTTTGTTCCATTCAGTCACATATTCATATGAATACATTTAGCATAAAACTTATCATATGCAACCATTCATAACGATATGCATCTCCTACCAATAAGCATACTGATACGCCTAGTATAAAAATCATCACATGAAACCATTCGTAACGATATGCATTATGCACAATTACATCTCTTGCACATAAGCATATTGATACGCCTAACATAAAATCTCATATAAATCACATCATACAACATCCTTACAAATTCATGAAATATATGCCATCCATGCTTTTCATGAATCTTTCGTTTCATTGTCATGCATAACATACCTGTGAACCTTTGCCTAGTAGGATTTTGCGTAAGCACAAAGCATGATGCATGAATATGAAATGAAACAAACGATGCTTAAGTTAGTACTCTTATGTGGAGTCAAAATATAACATGAGCTCTGATCCTTTGAGAAGGATTTTTATCGATCTCTTTTATTGGATTTTATGTAACTGCTCTCTCCATGTTCCATCTTCATGATAGATAGCGGGATGTAATTTAGAGATAATGGAAGTGGTTGATAGATAGTGGGAGGTAGTTTAGAGATAATGAAGGCCAGTGGTCAATAGATCATGAGTTGTCAAAATTCAGATAATAATTGAGAGATAATCTCATGATGCTTGAGTGAGACCTATAGTAGATTTTATTCCCAACAGCCTTTTATAAAGACTTTCAAACTTATGAGAAAAATTATATCCAAACTAATGATAAATCTAATCTTAGAACAAATTCTAGTCCTTATCAGGGCCGGCCCAACTACTAGGCGAGTTTGGCCGGCGCCTAGAGCCCCATTTTACAAGGCCCAAAATATTTTTTTAGTAAGGCAAAAAAAAAAAA
>CM017327.1:32309199-32373749 GCA_006937295.1 Carpinus fangiana | reverse complement strand
ATTATTATTATTATTATTATTATTTTGGTTCAAATACATTCATGCAATTGAAGTAGAAAGCATTCCTAAAACTAGGACTTGGAATAAGGAGGCATATACTTTGGAGGTGGGCGGATGCTTGTTGCATTGGTGCGCCCATTCTTCACTATCAGCACGGTATTCATACCCCAGCTAGCGTGCCTTTCCAAATGACAGTGCATAAACCAGACACCTGAAAACACATATGTTTCATGTTATTTAATCACCCTCTTCATTGTAAATCTAAAGTAATTTTCAGCTTAATTAACTTCAACAAAAAGTTTTCCATCTTCGTATTAGGGACGACATATATATCAGCAACAACAAAATATTGTTGTTGCTGATCGGAGGTTATAAGCGACAATTTTTGGGTCGTTATCATTGATAACGTGATCACTAAAGATCATTTTTCTTGTAGTGTGAATAGAGAACATACCAGGATTATCAGCGATGAATCTGATTGTAACCCATCCATTCTTAGGAACTCCAACTGTATTAACTTCTGGTGGATCGATGAGATTATAAGACTTGGGATCAGTCTTACTGTTGAAATTCCCAGAGCCTGTGCCGACCACATAGAAGCTATAACCATGGAGATGCATAGGATGATTCTCTGCTGCCCCAACATTAGTCCCTTGATATACTATCTCAATAGCATCATTGTAATTTACTATCAAGGCTTTCGTCCCTAAGCTTGGATAAATTGTATTGTTCCCCACATCTCCCGTGAAGTTGAAATAATAAGGCGGCCGTGTCGGGAAATTGCCAAGGTAAACGTTGGGCAAGTTTCTGTAAAAAGGTTATCAGAGATATTACAAATTAAAGTATTGATTAAATTATTAAATTCACATTTTATTAGCTTAAGTTTTTAAGATAAATTATAATGGTATCACGATCAAAATCTGTAACGATCTAAGAAAAAAACGTTTATCACATTTGCACCATCATTCCAAAAGAACAAATCAATTTGAATATTTCCTATAATTACTTTATAAGAGTCAAATTTACCTCTTAAGTGTAGGACAACTTCTCTTTCTAGTATGGGACCAAGGCAGAGGCGAAAGCACATAATGATTGGGAGGATGAGTTTAAAAATCTTTAAAAAAACACTATTAAATTCACTATTATCCATTTATCCCTAATATACTCCTCAAATGACAAGTTGAAGTCTACTCTCAAATCAAATTCTTTCTTGGTTTATTATCAACGTGGCTTTTCAGAATACACAAAGAAGTGAAAATATTAAAAAGCCAAATATATAACAATAAAATTGTTAAATATATTGTTGAATATATTATAAAGAGTGGAAGAAGGAGAAAAAGAAGAGAGAGAGAGCAGAAGCATATAATAAACTACATTGTATTGAGACTGATAATTATAATGAATGCAGAGGCCTCTATTTATAGAGAGGCAAGTAACATAGTAGACTAAGAAAAGGTAAACCTAATAGACATAGAATACCTAAGGAAGTAACCTAGTAGACCAAGGAAAGGTAAACCTAATAGACATAGAATACCTAAGTAAATAACTTAACATAATATTCTTAACATCCCCTCTCAAACTCAAAGTGTAAGCTTGAGTTTGGGTAAAAGAAAGGAAATGAAAGAGTTGAATTCGCTGAAAACGTTGCTAACGTAGCAAAATGCTACTAACGTGGCAATGGTGTTGACGTGGCACGAGGGCTGCTGACGTGGCAGTGATGCTAACATGGCACGATGGCTGCTGACATGGCAGATGACTGCTGACGTGGTAGAGATTTATTGACATCGTCGTGGTGTTGACATTGCAGAGGTGCTGATGTGGCACAACTACTATTGACGTGGCATATGGCTATTGACGTCGTAGAGGTGTTGACATGGCACAATGTCTGCTGACGTAGTAGAGGTCCGCTGACATCGCAATGATGCTGACATGGCAGAAGGCTATTGACGTGGCACGATGGCTGCTGACGTGGCATATGGTTGTTGACGTCGTAGAGGTGCTAATGTGGCACGATGGCTACAATTGGTGTTGACGTGGCACGAGGGCTGCTGACGTGGCAGTGATGCTAACATGGCACGATGGTTGCCGACGTGGTAGATGGCTGTTGATGTCGCATAGGTGCTGACGTGGCACGATGGCTGTTGATGTGGCACAACTACTACTGACGTGGCATATGGTTGTTGACGTCGCAGAGGTGTTGACATGGCACGATGACTGTTGACATGGCACGATGTCTATTGACGTAGCAGAGGTCCGCTGACATCGCAATGATGTTGAAATGGCAGAAGGCTGCTGACGTGGTATATGGTTGTTGACATCGTAGAGGTGCTAACGTGGCACGATGACTACTGACGTTGCAGAGGTGCTGACATGGCACAATGGCTATTGGTGTGGCAGAGGTCTGCTAACATTGCAATGGTGCTGACGTGGCAATGGTGCTTGGAGGAGCTGTAGCGGCGCGTGGAGGCGTGTGCAATGCCGGAATTTGTTGAGATTGCATAGATCTACCAATTTGGGGCCAAGACACCACTTTTGGTGGTCATTTTGGCCGAGAGGGGTCATGGTGGCATCGCGATTGGCTCAAGCAAAAATTTTCGGAGGAGCTTGGAGGGCCGATGACGGCGGATCTTCCAAAGATCTATAGCTCTGAAGAAGTGGAAAAGATTTTGAGCGGAAAAACACTTGGCGGCGTGCGGACAACCAAAAAAGTGAGATTGTTGGAGAGAAGGCGGGAAAATTTCAAAAATGTTTATTGGAGGCCACAAGAAGGTGGCTCTGATACTATGTTAAATATATTGTTGAATATATTATGGAGAGCAGAAGAAGGAGAGAGAGAAGAGAGAGAAAACGGAAGCATATAATAGACTACATTGTATTGAAACTGATAATAATAATGAATATAGAGGCCTCTATTTATAGAAATGCAAGTAACTTAATAGATTAAGGAAAGGTAAACCTAGTAGACATAGAATACCTAAGCTAGGGAGTAAATAACCTAACATAATATTCTTAACAAAAATAATTATATTTCTTTTTGCACTGCACAAATTTGGACATCTCGTGCCGTGTGAAAGGAAATATAGTAACAAAGGCTTCTTTTTTTAAATTAAAAAAAAAAAAAAAAAATTATTTTTTTTATGAGGTAGGATCTCAAATATAAATTTACACCCCTTCAATATTGTTATTTTTTATTTTTAGTTTTGTCCTCCTTTAACTCAAAGTTTTGGTTCAGCCCCCTCTCTTAAAAGGTCGCGTTCTGATGTGTTGACAGTATCGTAAAGCGTTATTAAGTGATTCTAATATCATTTCTAACCATTTACAAAAAAACATAAATCACATATGCACTATAATCCTTAAAGATAACCCCAGATGATTTTCATACGTTGTCACCGTGATTTAAATGGAACAGGGGAGAATATACCTGTAATACGCTTGGAGTATATCAATTGTTGGGGTTTGAAAACTTATATTATTCAAGCTTGCTCCAAGCTTGTTACCATACGGGCCTGAGCATGATGCATTGGGGCAGTAAATCTGATTTACAGAAACAGTAATAAATATACTTCTGGTGATACTTCGCAGCGCATTGTCAGGGTGAGCTTTGCTTGCTAAGCTCCTTAAGCGCTTTGTAAAGTTTTCTGCAGCAGTACTGTTATTGTAAGTAGGAAGCGTTGGGAAGGGAATAGATGATGGAGGTTTATAATTGCCATTGTACTGCAGAATGGCGGTTGTGGTGGTGTTGTCAAAGGGAACAATGGAGTCGGCAAAAGGCGTTGAAACAATGTAATAGCGGCTGGGAGACTGGTTTGCTGTCAGCAAAACGTCCATTGTTTGCCCCGGGCTTATCATGAGGTAATCTGTGGTTATTTGTTTGGTGTATGAAGCATCGGTTGCTACCAGTTTGAGCTTATGCTTTGCAATTCCAAAGAATTGTTCTTCGTTCATTATGGAATTTATCATCCGGAGAAGATAAGTTTTGCCGGAGTCAACCTTCAGACGGTATGTAGTTGCTGCAGAATAAGATAAAAAAAAGAGGGTAAAGTCTACTTAACCCCTTCAAATTACCACTCCAATGACAATTTACCCCTCAAACTATTAATTGCGACAATTTACCCCACAAACTATCAAAACAATAACGATGTACCCCAAATTTTAAAAAAATGACAAAATTACCCTTACCAAAATAAAAACAAAAATACTTAAATTTAATTTATTTTTCAAAATTTTAAGGGTATTATTGTTTTATTGAAATTTTATAGGAGTAATTTCGTCATTTTGCTAGCATTAGGGGGGTACATTGTCATTGTTTTGGTAGTTTGAGGGGTAAATTATCGTAATTGATATTTTAGGAGGTAGATTGTCATTGGGTAGTAGTTTGAGGGGGTTAAGTGGACTTTACCCTAAAAAAAAATATGTATATATATTATCTTCTTATGCAGGATTTATGATCTTTAAGGTTGTCTATTGTTTGTACCACTGGAACAATTGTATAGATCTCCTGGTTGGCCGTTAACTGTGAAAGCATCTGAAATGTTTGGGTCGCCACCAGTTGCTAGGGCTTCATCAATTATAGCCTTCACATCTCCNTGTATAATAGAATAATTTTTGTGTTAGAGAATATAATAAGGATTTAACGCTTTGAATAACAATTTTCTTTGCCTATAACAATAACTATTCTAAAGTTATTTCATTCAATATTTTTTTACTTCTAATAAAAAAATTATTCATTTTTCTAGTAGAATAGTCATTCAGCATACCAAATATACTAGAAAGAGAAAGAGATAGAGATTACCAGTGGATAGTGACGCCATATTTCCCTTGATTATGTACAGTAACAAATGCAGTATCCCCTTTGTTAACTCTAATGGTTGGCCCCGGAAAAGTGCCATTCACAGTCAAAATGCTCTTTGTGCTGCACAGCTTTGTGAACTTCGCCTCCTTCAGCTGCCACCACAAACCCCCATGCAAGAAGAAAAACACGAACAAAAGTAATTAGTTGATGCATATATATATATAGATATATAGCCTTAAATTGTTGGGTGATGCTTACTAGAGAAAACCCAGGATTCAATATGACTAAGAAAAGAGATAGTTTTCATGTATTTATGGAGAGAAGGAACTTACAACGAAGTCATAGTGAAGGACTTTTGCTTGGGCAATGCAACGAAGCGAAGCATTGAGAAGAAATATAAGCACTAGGAACCTTAAGATGATCTCCATTTTCTGTCCAACTAAGAGATCGGGAGGCATGTGCCTTTATTTTATCATCTTCTTCTCAAGTTTTACAAGTATTTATAGTGTTCATTAGTAGTGTACGAACAAGTTGGTTTTTCCAGGATTAACTCAATCGTCTCTAAATTTTAAACGTGTATTACAGAAAAATAATGCTCCAAAATACGCGTGCATGAGAACAATATGTGTATAAAGCTTTTTATTATTATTATTATTATTTTCCTTTTTTTTTTTTTATTAAATGGGTATATTGCTTGTGTGCTTTGTCATCTCCCAATATGTAGACATGATTGCGAGCTAGTGGTGGAGGAAGGGAGGGGTTTGGGGGGTGGGTGGGGGTGGTGGACCCATGGACAATATCTTCCTCAGAAATTTAAAAAACTTCCAATATTTGTGCTTTTTCTGAAGTAAAAAAAATTAACCTAGCTCTAAAAAGTTTATATAACCCAAAATTTTTCATCTTCTAATTTGGGTTATATAACCCAAGAGAAATGCTAGGTTTTTCAATTATTATTATTATTATTATTATTAATTTGATTCTCAAGTGAGCTCTCCCCTTTGATCATGTAAATCTCTAGTTTTAGTAAATAAAGACATAAGGAAATGAGATGGTGAGAAATGATTTGAGAATCAAAATTTTTTAATTTTTTAATTTTTTTTTTTGAAAACCCTAGCATTTCTCATAATTCAAAAGATTTATCATCCCAGTCTAGCTATGTGACTTTCCTTTTCTCATCTCTCTTCTCTCTCTGTTGTTTTCTCTTTTCTCATTTAGGTTGCCATTTTATATTTTGTTTTATTCTATTGGGGAAACTTCATTGAAGACCCCCCGAACTTCTACCCATTTTTAAATACTTCCCTAAACTTCAAAAACTCTCAATTTAGTCCCTTGAAGTTTCAATTGCTCTCAATTTAGACCCTCCATCAAATTTTAAACATTACATGACGTTTATACCCCTGCTTTTTGTTTAAAATTCTAACTTTCAAAACGTTTTTTTAATTTTTAAAAAATGAAAATCGGGGATATTTTGGTCTTTTTTGTAATTTTAACAGCTAAAATTGACAGAGGCCAGGGGTCCAAATTGAGAGCAATTGAAAGTTCAGGGAATAAAATTGAGAGTTTTTGAAGTTTATGAGAAGTATTTCAAAACGGATGAAAGTTCGAGGGTCTTCAATGAAATTTCTCCTATTCTATTTCTTTATAAGATGTATTTCCTCCTATAATTAGTTTAAGTTTTACTTATTCATCACTCATAATTTCTTTAATTAGAGCATTGTAATATAGTTTACACATACTTTAATATGAAAAATGTAGTCCACACATCATATTATGCTTCCGTTTCCTCTCTTTTTATTCTCTATTTTATTCTTTTCTCTTTCATATATTATTTATTTTAACTTTTTTCTTGTTATTAAAAAACATGAGCATCTCACATGTTCAAATGACACATATCATTTTTATAGATTGATTTAGAGGAAGTTCCTCCAACCCTGTTTAGAGGAAAACTCTGTAATTTCTACACGCTGGCCTCAAGTAAAAGTCTTTCCCTCCACCACTGAAAATAGCTTAACTAAAGAACCACAAAATGATAACATTTGCATATAATCACTTCCAATCAACTTCTAATCTCAACTTTCACGTTTCCTCAGAATAAGCAGCCTAGCCATAAGTACTGTTATTAGTCATTAATAAATTTTTTAAGACAATGAATCTTCATGGGATATGGTATTAATATTTTTTAGAAATATTCTTCAAATCTCAAGCATTAGTTCGAAATCAATGGTTGAGATTTTTTTTCATATTAACCATTAATATAAGCGGTACGTTATAAATTTTAACAACTCAAATCCATATTTTTGAAAGTTATAATTATTGATACCACAAAATCTCCATCTTTCAAACTAAAAATTGAAATTTGAAGAATCCTAACCTCGTGGCCTGTTCAAAATGACAGGAAGATATAGTCTATCACTGAAATTAAATGGTTGGGATTTATAGCTTGGGAGCTATGAGTAATAGTACAAGTCTCTTGTTGTGCATGCACTTGTGAGGTTTGTGTCCCACATTAAGAAAAGTATAAAGAATAAAAGTGGTTAATATACCTAAGTGGACCCAAGCCCATTAGCTTAGGCTTTTGGGCTAGAAGTGGTGTCCTATTAAGTATATTAATTTACTCTTGTTTGACTTTCCTTGGCGTTTCTCTCCCCAACATCTCTCTTGTGTTTCTTCAAGAATGATGTGGCTCTTAAAATCACAATTGGACTAGTAATTTATCATTATTGAATTTTGATCAAATAATATTTTTTAGAGTCACGTCATTCTTAAAAGAACACAAGAAGAACTTTTAAAATTATTCGGAAGTACACTTTGGGGAGCAGCAAGAATATTTATTATTTAACAGTACATGATTGAATCCACCTTTTGACTAATCTTCAAATTTTACAAAATGCCCTCCCCAGATTCATCCTGGACATATAGTGCATGAGTTCGATGTCGTGTATCAGGGGATCGGAAGTTGTGGCATGAATGGCGGGTCGATTAACATCATCATATTCAACAATGTGGACCTTTGACATTAACACTTACCAATTGGTCTGCAATTCATGAGTACTGTTGACATTAATTATAGGTTCTTCATTATCTGGCTGTTCTTGTATTAATGAAGAGAGTGATGATTTTCATCATGAGTCCGATAATGGTAGGTATTCCCATTTGAAGAAAAACAAAATCAAATGATGTGTGCATTAATGTTATGTTTTCCACACGGAAACATCTGAGGATCTGCCTTCGAAGAAGACTTGCTTTAACATTTTTTCTTTTTCTTTTTTCGGAACAAAACATTAACAAATAATCTAAATCATATTTATTTTCACCTGTATGTCGTCATATTTTGCAATTATTTGTTTAAGATATGATTGAATTAATTGGTTGGAATGTGGGATCAACCACTGTCGTCTTTCCAAGCATTGAACAGGCAGATATAATTGATGATGATCCATTATTAACTCAGAAACGTGCTCGAACTGTCTTTCTAAGCATTGAACTAGGCAGATCTAAGTTATGATCCTATACGAGCTCCAAAGATTGAAATATATATATATATAATTGATTACATATATATATATATATATTTTTTGTAAGAAGTGATTACGTGTTTTGGATTACTTTAAAGTTTTGCGAAAGAGAAACGCGTTGATATTTATTCTTTTATCAGTGTTCCATCAATGCATTAATATATATAAAGATTTTGTAGCAGCCAGCTAGCCTTCCGGGTGCTTCCATCACCTACATACATAGCCATTTGGCCAGAAACCAAAAACGGAACATAAAAAATTAATGAAAAAAGTAATCCTGTTGCCGAAACGACAGGCGAATATATATATCCAACAAACAACTTTAAAGTGTGGCAGCCTGGCTGGCCCTTTGAATTGTTGGTGCCAAATGGTACATCAAGAAACAGTTGACCTACAAAAGATTACGACGACGTCGACAAAAGTCTTTACATCAAATATTTCTGTTGCTTGATCAGTTGGTGCTGGATATATAACTATTGCACGCATATATTTGACTCTGTATACCCATATATGGTCCCAAACTCAAATGAAAATATCCTCTTTAGTGAAGTTTTACCTACAACTCCAAATTTCTCTTTCAATATATATTTTGAGAAAAACAACATTTGTTGGTAAGATAAAGCTCACACCACTAAGATAAACAACCTTAATGTTACCTCAATCCAGTTTTTTTATACGTACCAACAGCAGAAGACGTCCGGACAGATGTAAGGCCCATCCATACTCATAGCTTATCCGAGAGGGGTTAGAATGCTAGCTCCGTTCGTAGTCCGTTTGCCTTGTCCGAACGTTATCTTAAATTTATGTTTTGTTTTTTGTCTTGTACAGACGTCCATATGTCCTGTTCGGACGCGTAGCCATATTTGTTTTATTTAATTATTTAATTATTTTGTTATTTTATTAGGTTTTGGGGGTATTTATGTCATATTCTATTAGGTTTTGGAGTTTGGACTATAAATATATGCTTATAGCCTCCAAGAAAAGCAGTTTATGTTGATTATTGATTTTTCTCTAATAAAAATCCCCAGAGTTGAGTTTTCTTCATATTTTCCTTTAATCTATAGGTAGACTTCTCAGATATTTGATAGACTCAAAATCTAAGAATTATTTATCTTTCTTCTTGCACTGTTTTGTTTGCTTTCGCTTAGTCAGATTGCATCAGCTTCCCACTAGAAAGAGAATCACCACTAAAGTCGATCGTCAGCCAACTTAATTTGTTGAATAGGAAAAATCTGTTGGCCAGCTTAATTAATTTGTCGAATAGGAAAAATGTGTGGTTTTCAATTCCAAAAGAAAAGAAGTACTGCTTTCTGCGTCATGATACATATCCTATCTCTTTCTAAATAGATTTTTGGTCTCGCAGAAACAAATGGTTCCGCTGATAGAAAGAGATAAATTTAATCACTTAACCATTACTTTAACATAATCTTTAACTCTGATACCATGTTAAATTATCAATTATCCCAAAAGTTTAAGCTGATAGGAAGAGGTAAATTTAATCACTTAACTATTACTTTAACAACAAGTAGGGTTAAATACTAAAAAACTCCATAGGATTTGGACTTTTTATTTTTTTTCTCCTTAGGGTTTGATTTGTATCACAAGAAGTACTTGTGATTTTCATAAAGACAGAAATAGTACCTTGGTTAAAATTTCGTCAAAAACTTAACGGAACACAACGTCAGCACCAATCACATTGTGTCATGTGTCCAATAATTAAATTTTTGATTTTTTTTAAAAGAATTAAAAATATTAAAAATTTATTTTTTTTCAAAAAATAAAAATAAAAATTTTAGGGGCGGCCAGCCACCCCCTAAATGGCCAATGGGGTGGCTGCCCACCCCCTTTGGGTGGCCGGGCCACCTCCATCTGGCCGGCTTTGATGAATGAGTATCGTGTGCCAGAACTTAATGTGCAGAACTTTGTCTTGAAATCCCTCTCTCTTCTGTTTGAGTATATCGGTGAAATGGGAAAAGACTACATCTATGCCGTGACCCCATTGCTTGAGGATGCCCTCATGGATAGGGATTTGGTTCATGCAGCTTCTGCTGTTAAACACATGGCCCCGGCCAGTTGAGATGGGGTTCAATGGCCATTAGAGCTTCCAAATCTGGGTTTGCATAAGTTTTGGAGTGAAACAAGTGAAGGATGAAGAGGTAAATAGTGAAATTGTTGTTGGGTTTCACCAGTTTCTACATTCTCACGAAGCTCGAGAAATTATAAAGCATTCTTTTTCATCTCATCCTCATGAAATCCATTTTTTATTAATACTTTGACAGGTGGGTTAGAAGATTGGTTAGAAGTGTGAACATAGCACCACGCCACCACCTTGGCACCTTAGCATTAGTGGAGTTATTGGGCCAATATTGCTTAGTGATTGTATAATTAGCAGTCGTACTCCTGCTATTATTACTTCACGAGCATAAAGACGGTAGGGCTTTTAATTAACAGTTTAACCCCACTAACCTACCCTAGATCGAAGCTGGAACCAGAAATCAGGAGATCGATGGATTTAAGAATCCTGGGAAGAGAAAGTGGATGTTACATGGATTCCAATCCCACGAAAAACTTGGGCACTTCTTTATGACTTAATTAGGAGCAGTCATTTCAGTTTTTCCTTTTCATTTACTATAATTTGAGGCTTAATAAATATTTCTGGTCATGAGGTAATAATTTTATTTAATAGATTACTATACATCTGTCATATGATTAAGATTTCACAAACTCAACCTTATTTTTTTGTTTTTTAAACAAGTATTGATGATCAAAAGGCTAATCTTTCATATTGTTAAGTTTTTTTTTTTTTTTTTTGGGATACCGTCAAGTTATTTAGTAGTCAACTAAATAAAATTACTCGTGTACGTAATGGTTGATGAGCTAGATTGCCTTTTCAAGTTGGTGGACTTGGTGAATGTTGTCACTTGATTTATCAAATTAAAAAATATAAAAGAAAGAGAATATCATGTTAATCATTATCTAAGCTCAACTTCCACGTTAGCTTAAAATGAATGGCTGATAAATCATCATGACCCAGCGTGGGGACCCACGGCTGGGTCCCGGCCAGACCCAGCCATGGGTCTGCTAATCCACGGTGAGTCTCTTGCTGACACCCAACGGATGGGTCACAAGGCTAGAGATATATATATATAAATATATATATATATTTTTTTTTAATTTGGAATTAAGGATAAATGTGAGATTTTATAAAAAAAAAAGTCAAGGGTATAAAGTGAGATAATGACGTTTATACATAAACGTATAAACGTCATTATCTCAGTTTAAAATTTGACGAAAATATTCAAATTAACTGCAACTGAAAGTTCAGTAGTTTAAATTAAAAGGTTTTGAAGTTTTTTGGAACTTGTCAAATCGCATAGTAATTCAGGAATTTAAAGTAAAGTTACTCCAAAGAAATTCGTAAAAGAAATTAGCTTTTTGCACTGCAAAGAGTCAAACCGCATATTTTATCAACCCTTTAACTATCTTTTAAAATCGTGTGTTTACTAGCTATTTTTAAGATTAACTATTTTTAAACATCGATCACATATTAAAATGGCTAAATCAAACATACTACATATACATGCACTTAATCATTTGGTTAGTGGTCATGGGGCAGTAACATTTTTGTTATATATAGATATATACACACGATATCATCAAGACTTGGCATCAAATCGCACCTTAAGTTTGAAACGGAATCCCACCATAATAATGTTATGTAGCTTGGCGATGGAAAGAGAGAATTTTGAATATATGATCAACAAAGAGAGGATTTCCACAAAGTTATTTTATTCAAATGTGTCTACGAATCAAGGCTTACAAGTCACAAGGAGAAGAGGGAAACAACAAGAACAGAAAGAGGAAACAATTCAAAAGCATCCTAGCTAGCTAGCTTAACGACTGCTCAAATCATCTAAAACAACATTGAAGGTTGAAGCACAAGCTTTCGAAAACTACGTACAATCGGGGAAATCAGTGGGGGTGGCAGAATGCTTTCGTCACTGCCCTCACCATTCTGCACAATGATAACACCGCTCAATCCCCCAACTCGAATGCCGTTCCAAATGACAATGCATAAACCAAACCTCTGAAAAACATCGCCATGTCATTCACAAATATCCATATATATATATAGTGGGCTGTGAGATAAAGACAAGAGAGAGAGAGAGTGTACCAGGATTATCGGCTTTGAATCTAATGGCAGCCCATCCATTCTTAGGAACTCCGATGGTGTTAACTAGCGGTGGATCTCCCAAATTGTAATTAGTGGAATTGTCGGTGTCCCAATTGCCAGGACCCTTCCCAACCAAATAGAAGCTATAACCATGAAGATGCATTGGATGATTCTCTGCATTCCCAATATTAGTCCCCTGAAACACTAATTCCACCTCTACCGCATAATCTATCATCGGTGCCTTGTTTCCAACGGTTGGGTATTCATATTCACTCGCTTCATCTCCTGTGTAGTTAAAAGTATGGGGTGAAAAAGACGGGAAATCTTCGTCCAAAGGCAAGCCATTGCACAAAAGTTTTTAAATTATGTTATTTTCGGTATAAGCTTGTTTTAATATAATTCAAATTTAGTGAAACAAATAAAAAGAGCGTGGTGTAATAGTAGTACCAGTAGTATGAATGAAGGATATCAAAGGATGGGTTCTCGAAACTTATGTTGTTCAAGCTTGCAGAATGCCTGTCACCACCTAGACCCCCACAATCTTTCTCAGGGCAAAGTATATGGTTTACAGAAACTGTTATCACGATCTGTTTGGTGATATTTTGGGGGACATCAACCGGGTGTTCGGTGCTTGCCAGTTGCCAATGCCTTTATTTGACTTGTGAAGCCCTATGCAGCATCCCTGTCGGTGGCATTAGGAAGGGAGGGAGAGGGAATAGGGTTTGGAGGAGTATCAGTACTTATTCCAAAAGTTTGTCCTGGGGTTACAAGAATGTCTGAGGTGTTGGTAGTGTCGTATGGAGCACCGGAGTCGGCGAACGGAGTGGCATTCATGTAATAATAACCGGATGCCTGGTTCGCTGTGAGTAATACGTCCATTGTTTGTCCTGGGGTTATCATTATGTAATCCATGGTTATGGGCGTTGTGTATGCACCATCTTGTCCGACAACCGTAATAGTGTGTTCTGCGATTCCAAAGAACATTTCCTCATTCATCACCGCATTTACTATACGGAGAAGATATGTCTTGCTGGTATCGACTGTTATATTATAACTTAGATCTGCATGCAACGTCAATATATATTATTATATGATCATAGGATTAGACGAGCAATAATATATATATAGATTGAAAGATTTTCTTGTTAAATCACTACTTATTCCAAAAGTTTTAAGCGGATAGAAAAAAATAAATTTCATAACACCATTATGGCATAGTTGGGCTAGATGCATCGCTACTCCTTTTGTTCTCCTACATCAGATCTTTGGCCTCCATCACAACACCTCTAGCTTTTTTTTGGTGAGCCCTTTTAGTCTATCAGAAATTCCATATTTGGATCTAGAGCTTAAATTATTAAGTCTTTGTTGTTATCTGTCTCACCACCCCAAATGATGTGTCTCATCCACTACTGTACAACTACCTCTTAGTCTCACAAGAGCTAAGTTGAAATAATTTTCTTTTGTTGATACTCACAACGTTCACCATAGGTTGCTATAACCAGCTTCACTGCCAAAATTCATAATTGCCTTCTCTGCCTCGGAGAATCCCCTATGGATCTGTGGTTGGATCGCTGTCAAGATTGAATTTTCTTTTTGGTTTCTATATTTTGGATTTTGTAATTTTATGTTCTTGTAACTGTTATTTGGTTTTTTTTTTTTTTTTTTCCTAAGTGTTAGTTGGTTATAATTGTTCTTATTGATCTATTTTTGTTTAATTTTTTTAAAAAAAAGTAATAAAATAATCTCAAACATGTGATTCAAAATAAATTAGTTTTTCTATTAGGATAGATTGAGCTTTATAAGTAATTATAGGAAACTTCATTTATAACATAGTTGTCTTTTTAAAGTAATACCATAGATATGATTCACGTTTTTTAATTGTTACATAATCGATACAAGCTATATATATAGGTATCCTTAAACTAATCTCACCGTACACAATAAGTAGGCCGGCGGAATGGCACAGCCGGTATTATATATGGTTGTTGAATTTGGAAGACGAAAAATTGAGAAATGCAACGTGTATTTTTAAGTGCTTACATCTATAAATAAATAAAAATAGTGCATGTTTTATGATGTGGCAATGAAAATTATCATTTGATTCCAAATTTAATGATAATTTATCCAAAATTAAATGTAATTTTTAATATCACATAAAAAAAAATGTAGAATCGAGATAGAATGCATGCATCAAGGGCCATGTGGGAATAGGTTCTCAACCCATATGCTGCAATAAAACTTCCAAGAATCTTTTTTCTTTTTTTATTGTTTTCCTTTTCTCCTTTTTTTAAAAAAAAAAAAATTAAATTTCGCATAATGGATTAATACGAGGTGGCAGGGATTATATATAGTAAACCGTTTATGTCATGTCACTGACTGATTACCAAGTTGAGCTGTTTAACATCCATCCTTTTTCCATTTTAGGCTTTTAGCCACGTGGAGAATTTGCCCAAAAGTCAGTCACAATTATTTTATTATTATTCCGAAATTTTGTAATTAGTTAAGCAATCTTAATGGAAGAGCCAAATTTTTATGCAAAATAACTCATCAAAACTCATTTTATGTAGTTTAATAACTAATAAATTTTTAAATGCATCATACATCTGATTAGTTATATTTTTATCTATATCATTTAAATATTATTTTTTAAATTTGGATTGTATTTTTCCTAAATATCTTATTTTTCAACTTTTGGAAAAAATAAAAAGATGTGGAGAGAGATAGTAGGAGAAAATTTTGGAAAAAGAGAGATGTGGAAGAGAAATAGCAAGAGAAAATTTAGGGAAAAAAGAAAATAGGTGAGAGAAACAATAAAAAAAATGAAATGGCTATTGAGAAAAGTGCTACATGTAGCAATTTTTTTTTTTGGAAAATGCTAATATAATAAACTATCTATTTTGCTTTTTTTTTTTTTTACAAATCTGATTAGTCATTTTAGATAAAGGAAAATGTTAAAGGCCCAACTTTTTTGCCCAACTTTTGCCCAACTTTTACCTTTTTTATTTTTTTAAAAAAAAACAAAGTAAAAAATAAAAAAAGTGTCTAAAGCAACAATATATTTTTTTTGTCATTCTTTTTATTGGTATTTTTTAAAAAATGAAAATTGCATTTTTCTTCAGAAAAATGGTCATTTTTCATAAAAAATGACCATTTTTCTGAAGAAAAATGCAATTTTCATTTTTTAAAAAATACCAATAAAAAGAATGACAAAAAAAATATATTGTTGCTTTAGACACTTTTTTTATTTTTTACTTTTTTTAAAAAAAAAAAATAAAAAAGGTAAAAGTTGGGCAAAAGTTGGGCAAAAAAGTTGGGTCCCTATCATCCCTCTTAGATAAAAGTGCCATTTGACTCCTTCATTGGGAATGTTCTTACTAAGTTGAGAAATCATAACGGTAACGAGATGTTAATTTTTTTTTTTACATGTCCATATAAGGGAAGGGGGAGTTAACTAGATGTTAATTTAAAATTAATGTATTTAAGTGTATATTATTATTATATCAATATACATTTAAAAACAACAATAAATCTTCTGGATGCTCAAAATTAAAGAGGCCCCTACCGGATAAAGTATCATGTAAACATCAACACCTCACCCTTAGTTTGCAATAAAACTTCGTCATTTGTAACATGAATTGCCTTTTTAAGTGCTTACTTCTAACAACCACACCAATACCCATCTTCCTTCTACTCTTAACTACAGCCACATCTTAATTTATTTTAACAAACTCATTCTTAGGGGCTTCCCATCAAACGTTATCTGTAATCACCCTCTCCATCGGCCATCTTTCCGAGAGTTAACTAATTGGAATGTCTCTAGAGACTCCACAGCACACCCAATTACACTGGAAGGTGAACTAACCTTCTTCCCATAAACACGGGCATTCCGACGAAACCATAACATTCTAGCCACAACCGCCATGAGCTCTATATCTTCCTTACCCAAATATTGAAAGAGCTCCTCCAATACGAATACGGCTTTTGATAAAAGTTGTAGAACCCTTAATAATATACCATTTTGGAAAAATAGCATGATGAAAGAATGGCATGCATTATTATTGGGAAATATTTTTTTAGCATTTTCGCGTCAATCTCGCATACACCTCCAATGAGTTAGCACATGCTCCATCCATCATTGGTCTTTTTTTTTTTCTTTTTTGAATAATGCTATTTTTTGATCTTCCGTCCATCTCTATTCATCTTTTCTTTTAAAAAAAAAAAAAAAAAAAATACCATTGAATCTGTAAGATTTACATGTGAGTTCTACACATTCTACGTAGATTTAAAAAATAAAGATGGATGACCCCCCCCCCCCCAAATTTTCAATTAAGTATGGGTTAAGTATGCCAACTCAGCGTGAGATAGATCTAAAAATAAAAAATTAAAAAAAAAAATTCATTATTATTACTATACATATTGTTGGTTCTCTATACGACGATAACTTAGCAAAACAAAATCTAGATTAATTTTGATTCTCTTCTTTATGAATAAGCATTGAACTAAACAAATCTGACATACAAGCTAGGAGGTCGAAAACAACAAGCTAAGCCAGATTACAACAAAACAACCAAAAAAACACACATTCACAACTCTTTTATCTCCCCCTCTTCCTTTTCTTCTTCATCTTGACTTTGGAAAGGCATCCTAATATCTAAGCCTATTATCTCTCAAGGTGCTTGCCATAGGATTCATAGTTTTTCCTCTCTTTCTGTTTGGAATTCCTCCTGAATTCCTACTGTTCCTTTTTTCTCCCCCATTCCTCTCCCTCTGAGCAGGTCCTCTTATCCAAATTTGATTGTCTCGGATTTAATTAGTACTCCAAATGGCTCTTGAAATCTCCCTCTTCTGGTTTATTTGTTCACTTCCCCTTGAGTCAAAGAAATTCTAAAGATTCCTATCAGTCATAACATTTCCACATCCTTTCTTTGGACCCCTTCCTCAAATGGCATTTTCTCCACCAACTCTGCATATAGGCTGATTAGCAGCCTTAGAACCTCTTCTGTTTTTTCTCCTCTTGAGTCTAGCTCTTGGAAGTCCTTATGGAAGCTTATGCTTAATGCTAGGTTGATTTTGTTTCTTTGGAAAATTGCCTGGGACTTTCTCCCTTCTAAAGTCAGGCTGAAAGCTATCTTTCATATCCCTCCCCTAGAATCTTTTTGCCCTCTATGCAGCACTGAAGAAGACTCTTTTTCCCATCTCTTCTTCTGCTGCATTTTTGCTAGAGTTGCATGGAGATCCTCCTTTTGGCCTCTTGATTCCTTAGCTTGGTCCTCTCTTAGTCTCTCAAACTGGATCAAAGGCATCATCCATCCTCATTCCTCTTTTGGCATTCCTAGAGCTAACTCTCACTTGTTTCAAATTTTTGCTTCTGTTTTATGTGATTTGCTTTGGTTTGCTAGAAATAAAGCAGTTCATGAAGGCTTTATTCTAGATATCATCTCTCCAGCTATCTCCATCAGGAGAACATCTCTGGATCATGTAGCAACTTGGCAGACTTTTTCTCCTCTTGTTAAAGAATTTTGGTCTCTTCCTCCAACAGGTTCACACAAGATCAACTTTGACACTATAATTAGGGAGCATTTCTCAATGCAGGCTGCTGTTTGCAGGAATTCAAAAGGTCAAATTATTAAGGCTATTTCTCATACCAATCCTCCATGTGATCCAAACTTTGGTGAAGCTCTTGCAGCTTAGCTTGCTACCTAGCAGCCTTTTTGAATCTCACAAGGTTCTCTCTTTAAGGTGACTCCTCAGTGGTGATAACTGCTCTTAACAATCCTTCCATCACTTTAGATTGGCACATAGAATCTGTAATTGCCAACACATTGTCTCTTTTTCCAGCTTCCTCCTTTTGGGAAGCAAAAAAAATTCACAAAAGTGCTAACTTCTACGTCAACTATGTGGCTTTTTGGGCCGCAGCAAGAGTGTTCTCGGGCTGCATTCCCACTTACTTTCCCCCCTCTCCTTCATCCCTCATTTGTAGTGGAAAGAATCCCCCCTCCCTCCTCTTGTTTTGTCTTGTTGTAAGGCCTTTGGCTCTTTGATTTGTTGTTTTTTTTTTTTTTTTTTTGAAAGAAAACATGATACTCTTCATTCATAACAATGAAAAGGATAAACAAGAGCCAAAAAACTCTTACAAAGATAGAGCCTCAAGCTCTAAAGCAACAGTATGTGAAATACATTCAGGTGATTCTTTCATCCAAATTTTTTCTATTTGTCTCATAATCGCCTCTTTTGCCAATCCATGCGCCGCTGCGTTAGCCGCTCGTCATACATGTGAAACTCTCCACTACCGGAAGGACCTCAATACCAGTTTGATGTCCTCCACAATTTGCCCAAATCTCTGCCAGTTTTCACCATGTCCACCGATGGCCTTCGTCACCATTATTGAATCACCTTCCAGAACAACCTCAAAAATACCAAGATCACGACACAGTTCTATAGCATGTAAGGCAGCCACCGCCTCACCTGCAGCAGGCTCAAATACCCCAGGGATCGTCATGCTCTTCGCTGCCGTTACCTGCCCCTCTGCATCACGTATGATTACTCCAACTCCCATGCATTTTTTGTCCACCGAAACAGCAATGTCCCAGTTAGCTTTATACAATCCATGAGGGGGAGCTTGCCATTTATTACAAACTACATCCATTCCTATGTTGACTTCAGGCTCAGCATCCTTAGATAGTTCCTCTGAATTTGCACGCTGAAATTGCCTTAAAGATTCTGTTGCCAAGTTTGCTACTACATTTGGGTGGGTAAAGACTCCCCTATGCAAAACTATGTTCCATCTTCTCTAAATCTCCCTTGCAATCTCAGCAAAAAGAAGCACATTTTCTTCAATAATTTTTTCCATCAGCTCTTCCAACAACCCAATGAAATCACACCCAACTGTCTCGCATTTTTTGAAAAAACGTATACTGTTTTCCCACACATCTTGAGCCGACGGGCACGCCCACATACAATGGAAAGCTGTTTCTTGCTCTTTACAACAGAATGTGCATAGATCCTCCTCAACCACTCCTCTTTTTTTAAGATTTTCCTTGGTAGGAAGAATATTGTGGCAGGCTCTCCAAAGGAATGTTTTTGTGGCATTGGGTACTTTGAGGGCCCAAATTTTCTTCCAAATGGCATGAGTTCTTGCTTGCATAGGCCCCTTTCCTTTCCTCCTATCTTGAATCTCCTTTTCTAAGTGGTATGCACTTTTTACAAAGAATTCCCCCGTGATTGTAGCAAACCAGATCATTTTATCCTTATGTTTATACTTGCTAACAGGGATGTTGCACACAATATCTGATTCCTCCTCATTGAAAATGTTTCTGACTAACTGCATGTTCCATTGATTCGAATTCTCCACAAGTAATTCAGCCACTTTTACGTCTTTTGGAAGAAACTTGCAAGGAGATTGTATGGAATAAGTGGACGGCTTCGGAACCCACTTATCCCCCCAAATACACTGTTTGCCCATCCCCAATTCGCCACACACAGCCCTCTTGGATCAGTTCTCTTCCAGTTAGTATACTACGCCACGCGTACGACGGGCAGGTTCCCACTTTGTCCTCAAGAAAAGAGCAATTTTGGAAATACTTTGCTTTAATTATGTTTGCCACTAAGCTCTCCGGACGTTGTAAAATTCTCCAGCACTGCTTGGCAAGAAGAGCTTTGTTGAAGCAAACCAAATCCCTAAAGCCCATTCCACCCTGCGCCTTTGCCAACCCCAATTTTTCCCATCTCATCGAGTGAATTTTCATCTCTTCCGCTTTTTGTCCCCACCAAAAATTTTGCATAATCTTATTTAAATCTTTACATAATTCCTTTGGTAGGAGGAAGATGCTCATATATACTATAGGTAGGTATGGCCTGCATGCACCACCACCTTCAAAAGTATCTTTTTCCCTACTTGTGATAGGAGCTTCGTTTTCCAATCCGATACCTTCCTTTTAACCCTCTCCTTCAAATTTTGGAATTCCCGAATGCGTGACTTTCCAACAAGTGCTAGGAGGCCCAAGTATGTGTCATATTGCTAAGACGCTGGGACCCCCACTAGGCTTAGCATGCCCTCTTGATCAGTCTGGGTTGTGTTTCTACTGAAAAACACCGCAGTTTTGTCCTTATTCAGTCGCTGACCTGATGCTTGTTCATACAACTCGGCTCCTTGATTTGTTGAATGAATGTCTTGTTAAAAAAAAAAAGCAACCTAGCTAGATATATAAAAGTTCTTAATATATAATATTTATTATTACATATATATAAGTTAAAGCTTCCTTTGCCTTTTCCTTTTTCCCATTGGTCGCTCAACTAAAATTTTAAAATCACGTATTGAAATAGGCACATTTGGAGCTGGAGATGCCCCTCCCTGCATCGATCTGCATGTAGTTAATTAATTAATATATTATATATAGGGCTCGTGGTCCTCGTGGAAGATAAGAACGAAGCACTTTCAAAATTCTCACATAAACATATATGGCACGTTTGACCATTTACACAAATACCCATCTACCATTTTTTAATTTTTTTTTTTTTAAAAAAAGAGTAATATATATTGTTAATATTCCACTATGGTGACCTGCCAAAAAAGACGAGAAAAATGTGTAAAAAAAAAAGCATCAATTATTGATGGAAATTAACATAAAGCAGAGGCGTTCACTACAAGAAATAAGCTCATTAGCGTCAACTTTTTGTCAACGCTAATACTCCAAAAGTCGACGCTAATAGACGCTAATAGTATTAGCATCGACTTTTGGACGCTAATAGGGTTAACGCTAAAAGTCCAACTCTAAAGGTATCATTAGTGTCGACATCATGTGGACGCTAATACTCCACTTTTAGCGTCCACAATGTGGACGCTAAAAGTCCTTTATTTTGACGCTAAAACATGAGTGGACGGAAGCCAAACGTCGACACTGATAGTTGCACTATCAGCGTCGACTTTGGGTCGACGCTAATACTATTAAAAAAATTAAAAAATTACTATCAGCGTCGACTTTTGTCGACTAAAAGTCGACGCTGATAGTATTAAAAAAAAATAAAAATACTTTCAATGTCGACTTAAAGTCGACGCTAATAGTATTAAAAAATAAAAAATAATAAAAATACTATCAGCGTCGACTTTGACTCAAAGTCGACGCTGATAGTCTTGAAAAAAAAATAGATAAATACTATTAAATTACATTAATTTAATTTTTATTTAAAAGCTAAATAACAAGCACTAAAAGGTTAACAAACATATCTAAAACTATTAATTAGAAAATAAGGAAAAAAAAAAAAAAAAAAAAAAAAAAGAAAGAAGAAAGAAAGAAAGATGTCCATAACCCATATATACACACTAAGCATATAAGAGAAGCCACATAACTAGTAAAGGCAAAAGAATAAGAAAATTATGATAACTATCCTACTCCCTATCATCTTTGGCTCTCCGGCCAAGTTCTTAAACATTAAATAAGCCCAACAAAACAAAAACCCTCCATTCAACCAAAAAGCCTTCAACAAAAATCACAAAATCAAACTAACCTTGCCTTGGCTGAGTTCATCCACCTTCATCTTCTTCCATTACTGCACTGCCCATTCCAAAAATCAACCACAATCAGCTACCAAAATCAAACAAACAAGAAGAAAGCAAGAGAGAGATAATTGAGAGAAAGAGAGAGAGAGAGAGAGAGAGCGGGGGATGATAGAATGGCATATAAACAACAATTCTAATAACCATTATTGCTAACTATTTTGCTCTCTAAACAACAATTCTAATAACCGTGTAAACAGCCCCATAGATCCCTAATTTTACTTCCAAACTCTATTTTGTTGTGAACCCTAAGTACTCATAAGATCCTTCTCTCTACTAAAGATTAGTAATCATGTTTTAAAGTTTGTAACAGCAAACTTTCCTAGATGCTACTTGTTGCATGTGAGGAGCTAGACCTACACAAGAAAGAAAAGAAAAGTATGCCATGAGCTTATGTCTTGACCAACAAAAGAAAAAGACAAAAAGAAAAAATATGACTAAGACCATAGAAAACTTGAGCTTATGGCATTAGGCAATTGAATCCGACAATGGTTTATAATATATTGGACAGCTTCAAACGACTACTAAGTTGGGTCAGCTTCAAACGACAACTAAGTGTGTACATGTGTGTGTGCACATGCGCATGCATGCGTGCACGTGTGTGAGATAGAGAAAGAAATGCAAAAAATTTAACACTTATGTCCTTCCGCAGAATTTCACCAATTCATGGTACTCTTTTTTAACTTCCAACTGCAGCTAGGAAACTAATTGACACTTACTTTTATTTGCCCTACATGACCAGAATCTCCAAGTTTAGAAATAAGCTATGGTAATTAATTGAAATCCTATAATCTAAAAAAGACCTTATAATTCTCACATCATACCAGTCATAATGATTTCCATAGATGATTTTGAAACCCAAACCACATAAAAAACCTATCACTGAAATTCCTTGAATCAATCAACCTATATTCTATCATCCAAACTAGCATATAAACAAAAAATCAAATATATAAACAGACAAGCAAAAGATCATGAATCCCTTATCAAATCAACACATATATAATCCATGTAAACAATTGAAACTAAAAGGATGCAGAATGTACAAGATAACATTTTATCATAACTAAAAGGAAGAAAATAACATATTGGAAGAGGAGGTGAAAGAAACATCACCCTCTGATTCTTTTCTTCTTTTCTTTTTTTTTTTTTTTTAAAGATATATAGTTTGCATTGAATCAAGTATTCCTGCAGTTCAGTTGAACTTTTCTTACTTGATTTCTATGTGTCAAATGAGTTTTTTGTCTCAATGAGACAACATGTGTCTCATTGCTTCTCTGCCATTGACAGCCTTTCAAATGCAAAGATATGAGCCTGCCAGGAAGATTCTACAAAGCTTCAACTCAATAGGTTACTACAAATTTTAATTTAATTAAAAAAATCTTTAAAATATATATATATATTTTTTGTTTTGGATTAACAGCTAATTGTCGGGATAAACATAAAATATATATTTTTTGTTTTGGTTTCTTTCATGTTTTTGCCCTTTTATTTTTCCCAATGATTTATTGGCATGCATGGAAAGTAATAGAAAGCAAAGGCAAACAATGTTTATTATTTTTTAACCACAACTAGTGTCAACTTGTAATAATGTTTTGTAGTGCCAACAAATAATGAAAACCACCAAGAAAGAAACCATTTCGAAGCTTCGTATCATATTTCATCCACATTTTTTTCTGGTTAAATCTTTGCATAAAAGTGTATATACATCTGATATGATCCTCACAAGGAGCATATACGTTAGAGGTTAGAGCCCTAGAAAATTGAGTTGACGACAATCACCTTTAAGTGATGATAGGTCTCATAGCCCATTCGCACTGCCTCCCCAAATCCGCTTGCACCGATTGGGAGAATCATGATATCCTAAAGATATTTCAAGTTTAAATTAGTTTAAGCGACAATTCTTTCAAAAATCTTAAGGTAACTATTGCACAATGATTGAAATTGCAGTCTAACCACCCAAAGTTGTTACAAGGAAGAAAAAGGTATAATGATACTGGGGCATTGCTTCTCCACCATATATTGAATGACATAAAAGCAGCTCCAAAGAAAAAAGGTCACCCAAATCCACTCAACATCAAATGAAAGACATTGCAGGCAACATTTATTGTTTATGATGAGTATATTGATATTAAAAAGAATTGAAAGAGCGAAAGGAGACAATACCATAATATATAGCTCATTGTATCTCTTTGGTGTGTTCTTGGGTTCCATTGCTTCAGTTGAAGGATTGAAGCTAGATCCTGTCAAAGTAAAAGCCATTACTGAGTGGCTGCACCTCAGTCCATGGGAGAGGTTTATAGTTTTCTTGAGTTAGCTCCCTTTAAACATATGTTTATCTGTAACTATAGCTCAATCACCATTCCCATCATGAAATGCCTCAAGGAAGCAACATTTCAATGGACAAAAGAAGCAGAAAAAGCCTTCAAGCAGATTAAAACAATCATGAATCAAGGTACAAATGGACCCCCCAAAAAACAAAAACAAAAATAAGCATGAATCATATCTTATTCCAAAAATCTAACGTTTTAAGATTCTATACATTTAGTTATCTGCTCAAAAGTTTTTTAATGTATTCTTTAAATCCAACTAGTTATTCCATCTCAAATAGTCACAATCAATTAAAACACTAGATTATCAATACTATGAACAAACTAACAAAAGGCAGAAACGTGGCTATATATGGAAGAATGCAGACTGGCTCTTAATAAGAAATGGATTAAATCTTAAAATGACAACCCAATGGCAGATACAGTCTACTCTAGAAGTGAAGTGAGCCTTATTTGCCATAATAGCTATATAACTTATCATATTTATCAAGAAAATTAATGCACTTTATGTTTCTTGTTTACTGTACTATTAGCTCAACTAAAGGGCACCATTCATTGCATACTACTTTAGAAGAGCAAGGTCAAGCATGCAGCAAATTTAAGTCACTTTCTCTTCTTATGAATGATATAACCAAAATATGTCTGTTTCTGCCTATATGTCTATGTCTGTGACAGATAGAGATACCATTGTTTTCACATAACAACAAACCTTTCTAACAGGAATATGGTATGACAACCAAAAGAATAAGCCTAAGATTTTTTACAACACTCTTGCAATCTACTAAATGCATAGTTTAAGTTCTTGTAAGATGAAATAATGTCGAAGTAACTCATTTCTAGCTCAGAGTAGCAAATTTCATTGATTTTAAACACTTAAAAATCTATAATTTCATTAGAACAAGTATTGGGAAACATTTCCAAGAAAGATTTCCAAAATTTTGCACTCTACAGAAGCTACCTTGACAGTCTGAATCAGATATCACTTCAGAACAATATTGATTAAATAACCAGAATTCAAATTCAAATCTATGTTTGATAGAAGCAACCAAGTTCAGTTAACAAGAAGAATAAAAACCCAAAATTTGAAATTCAATTCAACTCAAGTAATCACACAATCCATATGCTTTTGCTTATATTTTTTTATGGGATTCAGATCTTAGTCTGACTGAATCTACTGAATTCCCTATGCAATTCAATTACAATCGGATCACAATATCAACCAAACTTGAGTTCAAACCATTTGATATGATGGCAGATCAAAATTGAATCAGATATGAATCTTGTAGAGGTTACATTTGAATTACAAACCTCTCTTTAGAGTGGATTCAACTAGCTTATTAACAATCATTTACTTACAGATACAAAAACTCATATGTTGTATACAAAATCATAACAGTCATTTTCAGCCATTTGGTTGAGCAGAAAGGCAGTGAAACTAACCTTGTAGCTTGCACATGAACACAAAGTACTGCAGAAAAGTAATAAAGGGAAATAAATAAGGCATTTAGTTTGCTTATGGAAACAAAACCATATTCAGAAAATCAACATACCAGAAAATTAGATTTTGTTTTTCAAAAATAGAAGAAAACAAACAAGTAGAAGTTTTCAACATAACCATTTCAACAAATGACAGCCAGGCTACATTGATCATGAAACAATGGCTTCAAATCAGAGGCCAAAATTTCTTTCCCTATGGAGGACATGGTTCTTGTAACATTAGAAATTAAACAACCACTGAAGAACTAGTAAGGAAAAAGATAAAAATAAAAAATAAAATAAAAAATGCATATATCATGCAAATGAATCATAAGCAAGAGAGTTATGCAAATGATCCATAACATTGGCATTGAAATTATCAAAAAAAACAATTGGTATATAATCCTGTCAAACAATAAGAAAAACCCATTGGAAATCATATGCACATGAACAAAGGCAATTAGAAAAGAGAACAAAAAAACAGCTGGACAGCATGCAAGAAAAGACAGTAAATCCTCATATAAACCCTAAACTTACATCCACAAACTCAAGCTAAATCCAGAAAATCAATAGAAAAGAAACCCACTCATAGACCAATCAAGAAGCAAAGAAGCAATTTAAGGACCTCATCCACTCATGGACCAATCAAGAAGCAAAGAAGAAACAATCCTATTATTCAGCAGACTTTCCCTAAAAGTAAACAATCCTATTACGAAGTAATGGACAGGACAAAAAAGAAAAGAGAATAGAAGGATAATAGACCCATAAGCATGTATGATGATATTCAAAGAGAGCAATATGCATAGGAAGCCATGCATAATCACAAAGAAACAACAAAGACAAACAATGAAATGGATAACATATGAACATCTTGAAAATAAAACATCATTTGTAATTATCATACCTTTATGGTTGCAACAAGGCCCAACCTGAAATACCAAATTATTGCATCAGGCTTTCTAAATTTATACTGGAATATTAAAATTACCTAATGGATCTGACAAAAATGAAGAAAACAATGAAAGAAACTCCTACTAAATCATCGAAAAAAACAAATTTAAAAAAAAAAAAGTCATCTTCCCTTATCCATATGGATATACCCAACTCATAACTTGATCTAATCAATAGCAAGTTTGGTTTCTTGTGGAAAACCGAAACAACCTAAAACATAGAGAGAGTCATGACTATCTAAACGTTGCACGGAAAGTTCAAAATCCGAGAAGCAAGAAAAACAACTGAAATTCTAAAAAAACTCCCTCTCATTTTCCCTCACTTTCACACCAACCAAACAAAAAACCAGAGAGAGAGAGAGAGAGAGAGAGAGACCTGTCAAACATGGTGGTAATGGCCTTGAAAGCCACAAGGAGCGAACGGTCTGGGTTTGAGCCGCAGTTCTGCCAGCGGCCCAAGGAGGACGACAAGAAGTCCCCGGACCCACCATTGGGCCTGGAAATCACGGTGGAGAGGCCACCGTCGGATTGCTCTGGTTTTTTGGAGGAAGCAAATGGGGAGGGAGAGAGAGAGAATGGCGTGACATTAGGGCAAAGGAGTTGTTGATTTAAGAGGAAATGAGGGAGAAAAGGATTTCGTGCGAAATTAGAAGCGCTAAGAAATCCCGCCTAAAATTGAAGAGAAAAAAAAGTGGAAGCTACCAAAAACATTAGCGCCAAAAGATCCCGCTTTCTGTAACTTTATTTGTGTTTTTTTTTTATCGGACTATTTTGTGGACGCTAATACTAACTATCAAGTCGACGCTGATAATCATATATATATTATATGCATATTAATTAATAAAAATATGTATATATATTAATTTAATAAAAATAACTTATATAGTATATTACTTATTATTTATTAAGTAGCAAATTAACAATTGTCGATGTATATTCATTATTAAGTATTTCTCATAAAAATATTAAATAACAATAATTATTTTGTATACAATATATAATTATATCTATATAATATATAATTGAATGATAAAAGTTAATCATATGGTTATATCTTAATTGACCTAACAATTAATTATAGTTGAAACTTTGGGGACACGATTGTTGAAACTTGAATCAACAATTTGAATTATTAATCATATTATTCATATAATCATATCGATTCATATAATTCATATCATATTCAATGACAATGTGATTAGAATAATCCCAAATAGAATTATTATAATTACAAATTTAAAATTGACAATAACAAATTAAGTTAATTAACAATAATTCATTAGGATCAATCGGATGTTAGATTGAACGGTTGATTCTATCACGATCAATTGAACTAATTCACTAGGATCAATCGGATGATCGATCGATCATTTGATCATATCATAGTCAATTGAACTAATTCATTAGGATCGATCGATCATTTGATCATATCACAATCAATCAAACTAATTCATTAGGATCGATAGGATGTTTGATTGAACATTTAATCATATCACGATCAATTGAACTAATTCACTAGGATCGATTGGATGACCGATCCATCATTTGATCTTATCACAGTCAATCGAACTAATTCATTAGGATCGATCAGATGATCAATCGATCATTTGATCATATCACAGTCAATTGAACTGATTCATTAGGATCGATCGGATGTTCGATCGATCATTTGATCATATCATGATCAATCGAACTAATTCACTATGATTGATCGGATGATCGATCGATCATTTGATCATATCACAGTCAATCGAACTAATTCATTAGGATCGATCGATCATTTGATCATATCATGATCAATCGAACTAATTCACTAGGATTGATCGGATGATCGATCGATCATTTGATCATATCACAATCAATCGAACTAATTCATTATGATCGATCAGATGTTTGATTGAACATTTGATCATATCACGATCAATCGAACTAATTCACTAGGATCGATCGATTGATCATTTGATCATATCACGATCAATCGAACTAATTCATTAGGATCGATCGGATGATCGATCGATCATTTTATCTTATCACATCCAATCAAACTAATTCATTAGGATCGACTAGATGTTTGATTGAACATTTGATCCTATCATGATCAATCGAACTAATTCATTAGGATCGATCGGATGATCGATTGATCATTTGATCATATTACGATCAATTGAACTAATTCACTAGGATCGATTGATCATTTGATCATATCATGATCAATTGAACTAATTCACTATGATTGATTGGATGTTTGATTGAACATTTGATCTTACCATGATCAACCGAACTGATTCATTAGGATCGATCGGATATTAATTAGTCTATTAAAATTAAGTCATATCTTAAAATTTTTAACAGTTTCTTAATTTTTTTTTAATTTTATTTAATTTTAAAAAAAAATTTATTTATTTTTTTAATTTCTCATTTTATTTGATCATATCATGATCAATTGAACAATTTCACTAGGATCAATCGGATATTCGATTGAACTTTCAATTTCAATTGTATCAAGTTTGATCGATCATAACTTGACAAGACATCAATGCTAATTATATATTAAATTGCCACCTAATTAATTATAAATAAAAAGGTAATAATTAATTAATTATATAACCCTAGATATATATCTTAATTACTATATTAGTCTATTAATTAATTAATTATATTAGTCTATTAAAATTAAGTCTTAATTGTTTAAAAAAAAAAAAAAATTCATATAGGACTATTAGTGTCCACTAAAAGTGGACGCTAATATATAGTCTTGATTTTTTTTATTTATATGAATGACTATTAGCGTTCACTTTGTCGACGTTAATAGCCTTTATTATTTTTTTTTAATTTTTTATATATGACTATTAAAAGTGGACGCTAATAGTCTTTATTTTTTATTTTTTTTTTTATTTCTATGAATGACTATAGTGGACGCTAATGAGGGACCATCAGCATCGACTTCAAAAGTCGACGCTAATGGTCCCTCATTAGAAGTGGACGCTAATGCACCTGTCAAAAAATACACACACAAATGTAAAAGGACTATTAGCGTCCAATGCAAGTGGACGCTAATAGTTCTTGACTTTTATTTTTATTTTTTTTATGAGGGACCATCAGCGTCGACTCCCAATGTCGACGCTGATAGTAGCTCATTAGCATCCACTTTTCAGTGGACGCTAATGCACTTGTCAAAAATTACACACATAATAGTCCTTGACTTTTTTTTTTTTTTTTTTGATAAGAGCATTAGCGTCCACTTTTTGTGGACGCTAATATGAATCCATTAGCGTCGACATTTTTGGACGCTAATAGTCATTTAGTTGATGCTACTAGTTCTCCCGCGCCTTAGATAATTCCTGTCGGTGCATTAGCGTCGACTTATTAGCGTCCACTGTAAAGTCGATGCTAATACTCATATTTTTGTACAACTATTAGCGTCGACCTTGTTGTCGACGCTAATAAGCATCTATCAGCGTCGACTTTCAGAAGTTGACGCTAATAGACTATTATTAGCGTCGACTTCTGGGTCGACGCTGATAGTGTCGACGCTAAAGGGCTAAATTCTTGTAGTGTATGATTTCGTTATCTTCCATGTATGTGCTGTACAATTTACCCAAGATGAAGCAAGGAGATGAAAATCTCTAAATTTTATGTATTTTGCTCATTGCTGCAAAAGTAAGTCTAGTGGTCCTTATACTAGTTTACAAGAAGAGTAATGAATTGTAGTTGCAGCCTTATATATGAGCATTAGCGTTATGGATTTAATGGCTTCGGCCTAAGGTGGTCCTCCTATATGGTGAATATTGTGGTAGTTCTTTTGAGATTGAAATATGCTTGCATCGAAATATATGCATAGTGAGATTGAAATATATGAATAGTGTGGTAGTTCTTTTCTTTTTCTTCTTCTACTTTCCAAAGTACTACGAGGAAGGAATTCATTTAGGGTGGTAGTTGGCTTTGACATATGTTTAGTGATCCTTCATAGCAATCAAGTGAATTTGGTGTTGCTAGTAGTTTATATGTTTGGTGCTTGTAATCTTCTCTTTGTGGTTTGTTAAATAAGTTGCACAAGCTTGATGGATGTCTGATTATGGAACTTTAATTAGTTTGCGTCTGCTAAGGGTAACAACCTTCTATTGATTAGGGAGGTCCTGCCTTTTCTTTTCTTTTCTTTTTTTAATTTTTTTTATCATTGATATGTGCTCTGTATTTTCAGGCTTTTTATTGAAGAAAAGTGCCAAAACAAATGGGTAGAGTAGACGGTGGTTTGTTTTAAATGAGAAAACTCTTATCTCTATCATTCGGATTGTCTTATAGTACCTATAATTGTCTTTTAGTTGATGTAGTATGTTTTGATTTTATATTGCAGCTTGGATATACTAAAAAACAAGAAGAAAGACAGTTTCGTGGAGTCATCACTTTGGAGGTACCAATTTCTTGTTAGTTTCTTGAGATGCATGCAATGGATAGATTATCTATTATTATGTTAGCAAATTCAAGTGTAAGTGCATGTATGGAATCTTGGGAGCTGCTTATGCAAAAATGCTGAAGATTAGGACTGTCTCCAAGACCCTGCTTTGGTGGAACCAACACTGTAATAATGCTTTTGTTAATTTGACTGAATTTTTTTGCTTAAATGAGGTTAAATGGACAAAAATACTTTTGTCCATTGTTCATCTATAGAAATTTTAAGGTTTTGACTCGAGATTTATTTGACTATTGTAACGAACCACATGCTTGTGGGATAGACCCCACTTTTTGAAGGAAAATGTCAAAGGAAAATGGAAAATTTCAACCTTCATTAAACTTAATATCCAAACCCTAGGACAGCTCATGTTTGCAGTGACTGTATATTCTTGGTGAAAAGTTGATGCAGCTATGGAAGATAGGTCAAGTTGCTGTGTTTAGAGTGATTTTCAGTTTTGGCAACAAAGAGTTTTGGGACTTGTCTTATATGATTTTGAAGGTCAAGTCATTAGGAGTCTAGCGTTAAAGTTGTTACTCCTTCCGTCCCTCAACAGATAAAAGTACAAATTGACATCTTATGAACATGGATCCCATAGAGATGAGGATGTCTAGATAGACATTGCAACAATAGGAAAGATAGGGTAGGGAATGAAGTTATTTGTGAGAAGGGGGTTGGCACTAATTGAGGATAAAATGAGTGAGTCATATAAATGGTTTTTGATGTGTAACAAAGACCTGCAACTGCACCAATGCAAAAGAGTGATTATAAAACTTGGAAGGAGAAAAAAGGACCACAAAAAAAATGACGTTTGTATAAGTTTTAAAGAAAGACATGGTAATATGTGTTGATGTATTGTCTATTCATTGAATATGTAATACAGCTAATGATACTGAAAAAAACATTTTTTATCTTACATTGCATAGTATATGGCTTCTTGGTCCTTATCTCTCCCATGGATCTAATGACATGTTCTTAACAAAATAATAATGAATAATTTGATTATGAAAATTAATGGAGTTTTAGAAGAATGAAATGTTTTTTTTTTTTTTTTTTTTTTGGAGTTAGTGGTTTATATTAATGCTAGTGGAAGGCCAAGTAGACGGGAGCGTAGTGAACGTCGCGATAGCGACGTTCTCGATTAGTGCAAGAGGTGCCTTTCATGTTGCTGAATGCATAAAGAAGAGCAAGAACCTGTTATGGTTGAACCTTTACATGAATGACATAGGCGATGAGGTACTGATATTTCTTGGTAGTTGACCCTTAATATTCCACAGTTCTATGAACTCACATGCTACTAATTTGTTGGAGTTACTTTAGTAAAATTTTTCTAAGTTGGCAACAAATTGGTTCCCTGTTAGAGTTATATTTGTTAGAATATTAATTAAATGATAAAATTTACTCACTACTGTTTGGAGGTATTCTATTTGGAGTCACATACATAAATTTGCTCTTGAAGTTAACTCATTCTTCTTTGCCTCAATATGCATGGCTAGAAATTTTTGGTTGCCTTTTTGGTATTTTTTTGTCATGACATTTTTATTATTTATTTTTTTCATTAGGATCATTTATATATCTTTTGATTATGACCTTATGTCTTAAAATTGCTTTTTTTTTTAAAAAAAAATAAAAAAAAAATAAAAAATTATTAGGGTCGAATTGACCCTAATAATTATTTATTTATTTTTAATTTTTTAACACTATTAGCGTCCACTTGGTTTGGACGCTAATAGTTGATTTTTTATTTTTATTTTTAGAGCATAGTCGACGCTAATGGTTTTTCATTTTTTTTTAATTTTTTTTAACACTATTAGCGTCCACTTGTTTTGGACGCTAATAGTTGATTTTGTTATTTTTTTATTAATTTTAAGACTATTAGCGTCGACTCATAGTCGACGCTAATGGTTTTTTATTTTTTTTATTTTGCACTATTAGCGTCGACTTTTAGTGGGCGCTAATAGTGCACTATTAGCGTCCACTCTACCTTCCTTCCGCTCCAACAACAACGTCCACTATACATGACTTTTAGCGTCCACTACGTCGACGCTAAAAGTCGTCTATTAGCGTCCACTTTGGTGTCGACGCTAATGATACCATTAGAGTCGGACAATTAGCGTCCGACCCTTTAACGTCCAAAAGTCAACGCTAATACTATTAGCTTCGACTTTTGGACTTTTAGCGTCGACAAAAAGTCGACGCTAAAAGTGCTATTTCTTGTAGTGTAAAGGTAGTTAGACTGGTCTTTTATCTTTATAATCTTTATTCATGATCATAATTCATAAGGCAATGCGCTTAGTTAATTAAATGATGAAATGATAAAAGTTTACGTGAATTTCTAAAAAATAGGACCATTAAATCATGCTGGTCCTGTGGATGCTCCAATATTTCTGCCACAGTTTTACTAGTTATTATCACTTACACACACGATAAACCATTATATAATTCCCACGCCTGCAATATTTCTAGCTCTACGTATATGCTTATATAATAATCCTACAATTGTTTATTTAGGGTCCGAAACAATTGTAGGATCCGTTTGGGAGTACGATTTCAACAAGTGCAATTTTAAAAATTGCGTTTTTAAAAATTGTGTTTTTAAATTCGTTACTTTTTAAAATCGCACATACGTTTTGTAAAACATGTTATTTTTTATTTTTTATTTTTTTTATCAATTGAGTGTTTGGATAATATTAGCATATAATTGCGGTTTTATAGCCAAATAGGTAAATATTGCCCCAAATATTTTTTAAAGAGAAATTATGATTTTGGTTTAAATTCGCACATTTTCAAATAAGCACCCTCTAGTCTGCTTATTGAAATTGCAGTTTTTTTTTTTCTATTTTAAATTAAGTGCTTTTTAAATCGCAATGCTAAACGCCTTATGTTTTGCGATATCTTTTAAAATTATAGATTATTCTTGCAAAATCGCAATCTTAAATACACCCTTAATATACGTTAATTGTCCACGTGCTAATTCTTGGTTTATTTCTTAGTTTATCCAAAATTTCTCCTTTGTTCCGCGAGTGGCTCCAGTAATAACGTTGATTTAAGGTAAGATTGCCCCCAAAACTTTATATATATATATATATCACATGGGGTGGAACGGTTGATTTCAATTTTTTTTATTTGAAATTTCACATTTCACCAAGATCCCCAATCCTGGTAAATTGAACTGAGATTTGGATTGATCTCAGCCTTTTTATGATGACTTGTAGATTATTATTATTATTTTGGTTCAAATACACTCACGCAATTGAAGTAGAAAGCATTCCTAAAACTAGGACTTGGAACAAGGAGGCATATACTTTGGAGGTGGGCGGATGCTTGTTGCATTGGTGCGCCCATTCTTCACTATCAGCACAGTATTCATACCCCAGCTAGCGTGCCTTTCCAAATGACAGTGCATAAACCAGACACCTGAAAACACATATGTTTCATGTTATTTAATCACCCTCTTCGTTGTAAATCTAAAGTAATTTTCAGCTTAATTAACTTCAACAAAAAGTTTTCCGTCTTCGTATTAGGGACAACATATATATCAGCAACAACAAAATATTGTTGTTGCTGATTGGTGGTTATAAGCGACAATTTTTGGGTTGTTATCATTGATAACGTGATCGCTAAAGGCCATTTTTCTTGTAGCGTGAATAGAGAACATACCAGGATTATCAGCGATGAATCTGATTGTAACCCATCCATTCTTAGGAACTCCAACTGTATTAACTTCTGGTGGATCAATGAGATTATAAGACTTGGGATCAGTCTTATTGTTGAAATTCCCAGAGCCAGTGCCAACCACATAGAAGCTATAACCATGGAGATGCATAGGATGATTCTCCGCTGCCCCAACATTAGTCCCTTGATATACTATCTCAACAGCATCATTGTAATTTACTAGCAAGGCCTTCGTCCCTAAGCTTGGATAAATTGTATTGTTCCCCACATCTCCCGTGAAGTTGAAATAATAAGGCGGCTGTGTCGGGAAATTGCTAAGGTAAACCTTGGGCAAGTTTCTGTAAAAAGTTTATTAGAGATATTACAAATTAAAGTATTAATTAAATTATTAAATTTCACATTTTTTATTAGCTTAAGTTTTTAAGATAAATTATAATGGTATCATGATCATAATCTGTAACGATCTAGAAAAAAATGCTTATCGCATTTGTGTTATCATTCCAAAAGAACTAATTAATTTGAAGCTCTCCTATAATTACTTTATAAGACTCAAATTTATCTAATAAGTATAGGACAACTTTTCTTTCTAGTATGGGACCAAGGCAGGGGCGAAAGCACATAATGATTAGGAGGACGAGTTTAAAAATCTTTAGAAAACACTATTAAATCCACTATTATCCATTTATCTCTAATATACTCCTCAAATGACAAGTTGAAGTCTACTCTCAAATCAAATTCTTTCTTGGTTTATTATCAACGTGGCTTTTCATAATGCACAAAGAAGTGAAAATACTAAAAAGCCAAATATATAACAATAAAATAATTATATTTCTTTTCGCACTGCACAAATTTGGACATCTTGTGCCGTGTGAAAGGAAATACAGTAACAAAGACCTTTTATTATTATTATTATTATTTATGAGGTAGCTAGGATCTCAAATATTAATTTACACCCCTTCAATTTTATTTTTTATTTTTAGTTTTGTCCTCCTTTAATTCAAAGTTTTGGTTTAGCCCCCTCCCTTAAAAGGTCACGTTATGCTGTGTTCACAGTATCATAAAGCGTTATTAAGTGTTTTTAATAATATTTGTAACGATCTACGAAAAAGCATTAATCACATTTGCACTATTACCCTTAAAGAAAATACGCAGCTTTACGTTGTCACCGTGATTTAAATGGAACAGGGGAGAATATACCTGTAATACGCTTGGAGTATATCAATTGTTGGGGTCTGAAAACTTATATTATTCAAGCTTGCTGATAGCCTGTTACCATCCGGGCCAGAACAGGATGCACTGGGGCAGTAAATCTGATTTACAGAAACAGTAATAAATATCCTTCTGGTGATACTTCGCGGCACATTGACAGGGTGAGCTTTGCTTGCTAAGCTCCTCAAGCGCTTTGTAAAGTTTTCTGCAGCAGTTTTGTTATTGTAAGTAGGAAGCGTTGGGAAGGGAATAGATGATGGGGGTTTATAATTGCCATTGTACTGCAGAATGGCGGTTGTGGTGCTGTTATCAAAGGGAGCAGTGGAATCGGCAAAAGGAGTTGAAACAATGTAATAGCGGCTGGGAGACTGGTTTGCTGTCAGCAAAACGTCCATTGTTTGCCCCGGGCTTATCATGAGGTAATCTGCGGTTATTTGTTTGGTGTATGAAGCATCAGTTGCTACCAGTTTGAGCTTGTGCTTTGCAATTCCGAAGAATTGTTCTTCGTTCATTATGGAATTTATTATCCGGAGAAGATAAGTTTTGCCGGAGTCAACCTTCAGGCTATATGTAGTTGCTGCAGCATAAGATAAAAATATATATATATTATCTTCTGATGCAGGATTTATGATCATTAAGGTTGTTTATTGTTTATACCACTGGAACAATTGTACAGATCTCCTGGTTGGCCGTTAATTGTGAAAGCATCTGAAACGTTTGGGTCGCCACCAGTTGCTAGGGCTTCATCAATTATGGCCATCACATCTCCCTTATACCATTCCCCTGTTGATGACAAAGATTAAGCCGTTTAGTGTAGAAGCTGAAGTTTCTTAGCTTGTTGGAGAAACATTCGGTGAAACATGCATACCAAGAATAATTGTCTCTTCTGCATAAGGCTTAGGAAATGGATAAGTGGTATTAGGAGCTGGAGAAATAATAATGGCACCATGGACTGTGGCACGTGTCCAATCACTATGGGCATGCCACCAAAGAGTTCCTTCTTCGGCGGAAAAAATGATCTCTTGAGTGAAGCTTGTCTTGGGTGGAATGGGGCACTGTGTGATATTTTCAGGTCCATCTGACCATGGATTCCTTGGTTGCCTTACCCCATGCCTGTGATTACCAAAGTTTACCTTTAGATTTTAGAAGCCTCTGTTTCATATTTATCATCATGTTCTTGTTAATAACCAATGCTACAAATATAACCAAAAAAAGAAAAGAAAAGAAGAAGTAATGCTACAAACTTGATTTTTATATAAATCTCGTACAGTTGAGTTGATGTAAAGTGTTTATAAGTTATTGGATTAAGTCATATTTGTTAAAAAAAGTTAAAATATTAATTAAATAATTAAATTTAGGAGAAACTTCACTTTGGTTCTCTGAACTTTCACCCAATTTGACAAACCCCAAAACTTTAAAATCTCTCATTTTGGACCCCTAAACTTTTAATTACTCTCAATGTGGACCCCTCAGTCAGATTTTAAACATTACATGGCATTTATACCCCTGACTTTTGTATAAAATTTAAACTTCCAAAACGTTTTTTTATTTTTTAAAAGGAAAACAAAAATCAGGGAAATTTTGGTCTTTTTCTGTATTTTTTACGGCTAAAATTACGGAATGGTTTTAATTGAGAGCAATTCAAAGATCAGGGATTCAAAGGGAAAGATTTTAAAGTTCGAAAGAAATTTGTCAAATCACATAAAAGTTCAAAAGATAAAGTGAAATTTTCCCTTAAATTTATTTTTTTTCTATTTTCTATTGAAGTTTACTATTTCTTGTCGTCATACTTTTTAGACTAGTAGGTAATTTAATGGCGTGTGTCCCATGTTTCAGCAGAATTAAATATAATGACTTTTATTTTCCCAACTCTCCCAACAACCATCAAAGCAAGTAGTTTTTATCATATTTAATTAACCTGGAAGTATATTCCAGTCTACGGTACTTATATCGGGCTATTCTATTAGAAAAATGAATAATTTTTTTTATTAAAAATTAAAGAAAAATGTGGAATACAATAATTTTTGTGTTAAGAGTATATGATAAGGATTTAATGCTTTGAATAACAATTTATATTGCCTATAACAATAACTATTCTAAAGTTATTTCATTCAATAACTTTTTACTTTTAATAAAAAAAAATAATAATTAATTTTTCTAGTAGAATAGTCATTCAACATGCCACACATACTAGAAAGAGAAAGAGATAGAGATTACCAGTGGATAGTGACGCCATATTTCCCTTGATTATGTACAGTAACAAATGCAGTATCCCCTTTGTTAACTCGAATGGTTGGCCCCGGAAAAGTGCCATTCACAGTTAAAATGCTCTTCGTGCTGCACAGCTTTGTGAACTTCGCCTCCTTCAGCTGCCGTCACAAAGCCCCATGCAAGAAGAAAAAAAAGAACAAAAGTAATTAAGTTGATGCATATATATATATATATACACCTTAAATTGTTGGGTGATGCTTACTAGAGAAAACCCAGGATTCAATATGACTAAGAAAAGAGATAGTTTTCATGTATTTATGGAGAGAAGGAACTTACAACGAAGTCATAGTGAAGGACTTTTGCTTGGGCAATGCAACGAAGCGAAGCATTGAGAAGAAATATAAGCACTAGGAACCTTAAGATGATCTCCATTTTCTGTCCAACTAAGAGATCGAGAGGCATATGCCTTTATTTTATCATCTTCTTCTCGAGTTTTACAAGTATTTATAGTGTTCACTAGTAGTGTACGAACAAGTTGGTTTTTCCAGGAACCCCATTAACTCTATCATCTCTAAATTTTAAACGTGTGTTAGAGAAAAATAATGCTCCAAATTACGCGTGCATGAGAACAATATGTGTATATAGTGTGTATATAGATTTTTATTATTATTTTCCTTTTTTTATATATATTAAATGGATATATTGCTTGTGTGCTTTGTCATCTACCAATATGTAGATCGACATGATTGCTAGCTAGTGGTGGAGGAAGGGAGGGGTTTGGGGGGACCCATGGACAATATCTTCCTCAGAAATTTAAAAAAACTTCCAATATTTGTGCTTTTTCTGAAGTCAAAAAATTTAACGTAGCTCTAAAAAGTTTATATAACCCAAAATTTCTCATCTTTTAATTTGGTTATATAACCCAAGAGAAATGATAGGTTTTTCAATTATTATTTTTATTTTTTTAATTTGGTTCTCAGAGCTCTCCCCGCCATCTGATCATGTAATCTCTAGTTTTAGTAAATAAAGACATAAGGAAATCAGATGGTGAGACATTATTTGAGAATCAAATTTTTAAAATTTATTTTTTAGAACCCTAGCATTTCTAATAATTCAAAATATTTCTCATCCCACTCTATGTGACTTTCCTTTTCTCATCTCTCTTCTCTCCAATGTTTTCTCATCTCATTTAGGTTACCGTTTTATATTTTTTATTTTCTTTTATTCTATTTCTTTATAAGATGTATTTCCTTCTATAATTAGTTTAGGTTTACTTATTCATCACTCATAATTTCTTTAATTAGGGCATTGTAATATAGTTTACACATACTTTAATATGAAAAATGTAGTCCACAAATCATGTTATGCTTCCGTTTCCTCTCCTTTTTTTCTCTCTTTTATTCTTTTCTCTTTCATATATTATTTATTTCAACTTTTTCCTCGTTATTAAAAAAATATGTGCATCTTACATGTTCAAATGACATATGTCATTTTTATAGATTGATTTAAAAGAAGTTCTTTCAACACGGTTTAAAGGAAAACTCGGTCATTTCTACACCCCTGGAGTAAAAGTCCCTCCTTGAGTTCCCTCCACCACTGAAAATAGCATAACTAAAGAACCAAAAAATGATAACATGCATGTGCAATAATCTTAACCTCAACTTTCACGTTTCCTCAGAATAGCAGCCTAGCCATAATACTGTTATTAGTCAATAAAACTTTTAAGACAATGAATCTTCATGGGATATGGTATTAATATTTTTTAGAAATATTCTTCAAATCTCAAGCATTAGTTCGAAATCAATGGTTGGGATTTTTTTTCATATTAACCACTAATATAAGCGGTACGTTATAAATTTTAACATCTCAAATCCATATTTTTGAAAGTTATAATTATTGATACCACAAAATCTCCATCTTTGAATTTCAAACTAAAAATTGAAATTTGAAGAATCCTAATCTCATGGCCTAATCAGTAGCAAAATGACAAGAAGATATAGTCTATCACTGAAATTAAATGGTTGGGATTTATAACTTCCAAGATTAATTGTTTGGAAGGCATTAATATTGGTTGGTAATTACTTGAGAGTTATGAGTAATGCTACAAGTCTCTTTTGTGTTTCTCTAAGAATAATGTGGCTCTTAAAATCACCATTGGGCTTGTGATTAATCATTATTGAATTTTGATCAAATGATAATTTTTAGAGTCACGTCATTCTTTGAAAAACATAAAAGTAACACAAGAGGAAATTTTAAAATTATTCAGAGGTACACTTTGGGGAGCAGCAAGAATATTTAACAGTACATGATTGAATCCACCTTTTGACTAATTTTCAAAATGGACAAAATGCCCTCCCCAGATTCGTCCTGGATATGTAGTGCATGAGTTCGATGTCGTGTATCAGGGGATCGGAAGTCGTGGCATGAATGGCGGGTCGATTAACATCATCATATTCAACAATGTGGACCTTTGACATTAACGTACACTTACCAATTCGTCTGCAATTCACTGTTGACATTAGTTATATATAGGTTCTTCATTATCTGGCTGTTCTTGTATTAACGAAGAGAGTGATGATTTTCATGATTCTGGTAAGGGTTAGGTATTCCCATTTGAAGAAAAACAAAATCAAATGATGCGTGTATTAATGTTATGTCTTCCACCCGGAAACATCTGAGGATCTGCCTTTGAAGAAGACTAGCTTGGACATAAAATATCCCATGCACAGATATCATTAACATTTTTTCTTTTTCTTTTTTCGGAAAAAAACATTAACAAATAATCTAAATCATATAAAAATTTATATTTACTTTCACCAGTATATCGTCATATTTTGCAATTATTTGTTTAAGATATGATTGAATTGGTTGGAATGTGGGATCAACCACTGTCGTCTTTCCAAGCATTGAACAGGCAGATATAATTGATGATGATCCATTATTAACTCAGAAACGTGCTCGAACTGTCTTCCTAAGCGTTGAACAGGCAGATCTAAGTTATGATCCTATACGAGCTCTACATATTGAAACATATATATAAATATAAAATTGATTACATGTTTTTTTTTTTTGTAAGAAGTGATTACGTGTTTTGGATTACTTGAAAGTGTTGCAAAAGAGAAACGCGTTGATATTCATGATAGACCTTCTTTTTTATTCAGTGTTCCATCAATGAATTAATATATATAAAGATTTTGTGGCAGCCAGCTAGCCTTCCGGGTGCTTCCATCACCTACATACATAGCCATTTGGCCAGAAACCAAAAACAGAACATAAAAAATTAATGAAAAAAGTAATCCTGATGCCGAAACGACAGGCGAATATATATACCCAACAAACAACTTTAAAGTGTGGCAGCCTGGCTGGCCCTTTGAATGGTTGGTGCCAAATGGTACATCAAGAAATAGTTGACCTACAAAAGATTACGACGACGTCGACAACAAGCCTTTACATCAAATATTTGTGTTGCTTGATCAGTTGGTGCTGGGTATATAATTATTGCACGCGTATATTTGACTCTGTATACCCATGGTCCCAAACTCAAATGAAAATATCCTCTTTAGTGGAGTTTTACCTACAACTCCAAATTTCTCTTTCAATATATATTTTGAGAAAGACAACATTTGTTGGAAAGATAAAGCTCACACCACTGAGATAAACAACCTTAATGTTACCTCAATCCAGTTTTTTAATACGTTGTTGACCTATGCTTCCCACTAGAAAGAGAATCACCACTAAAGTCGATCGCCGGCCAGCTTAATTTGTCGAAGAGGAAAAATCTGTGGTTTTCAATTCCAAAAGAGAAGAAGTACTGCTTGCTGGATGAATCTTGTAGTACTACTGCAACAACAACAACAAAAAACAGTACAAAATGATAGAGGATTTAGAGATCTTAGGAATGAATCTAATATGCAGAACAAAATCAGGACAAACTATATATAGAGATGTTGGATTTCTGGTCCGTGGTAATTAAAGACCTTCCATGAGCGTTATTTATAGCGTTTCAATTTTTTGTAGTACGTACAGAGGTTGAAGTACAGAAGCTGTACTACATAATTCAGGTAACCTTAGTTTAGAATATAATGAAGACTTTATGTTAAGCCCAACAGTACTTGAAAAATATTAATCTCAAATATCTAAATCTTGGATTTCAAATAAAAAATAATAATATATAGTCTCAATGTTATTGCTATCATCATATATAGTCATATATATCGTCATGATACATATCCTAATTGGTGATTCGTCATCCTTTCTGCCTTTCTCTTTCTAAATAGATTTTCGGTCTCGCAGAAACAAATGGTCCCTCAAAAGCTGAGGATAGGTTTTAGAGTAAAAAGTATTGGGGGAGTGTGAACATAGCACCACGCCACCACCTTGGCACCTTAGTCTTAGTGGAGTTATTGGGCCAATGCTTAGTGATTGTATAATTAGCAGTCCCACTCCTGCTATTATTACTTCACGAGCATAAAGATGGTAGGGCTTTTAATTAACAGTTTAACCCCACTAATTACCTACCCTAGATCGAAGCTAGAACCATTGGGCAAATACTTCGATCGATAATGTAATTATCACTCCAATTGTGTAACGTTTTCCTTTCCATTTCCTGAGAAAATGATGTCCACTATGTTAAAAAGAGACTAGCTAGTGTTCTTAAATACAATGAACAGAAGAAAAGAAATGAGAGAGCCCACCACTTCTGATAACTAGCTAGTTGCATATATATGATTCTCAAGAAGTACGTAATTATTCGATTTTAAACCTGGGAATTGAAGGGAAACAGAAATCAGGAGATCGATGGATTTAAGAATCCTGGGAAGAGAAGTGTCTCATTTTGCGACTTTGTGTAAGTGAAGGTTGGATGTGGGAAACAAGAGAAAGTGGATGTTACATGGATTCCACTCTCACGGAAAACTTGGGCACTTCTTTATGACTTAATTAGGAGCAGTCATTTCAGTTTTTCCTTTTCATTTACTATAATTTGAGGCTTAATAAATATTTCCGGTCCTGAGGTAGTAATTTTATTTAATAGATTACTGTACGTCTATCATAAAATTAAGATTTCACAAACACAACCTTATTTTTTGTTTTTTGTTTTGTTTTTTCTTGAAACAAGTATTGATGATCAAAAGGCTAATCTTTCATATTGTTAAATAAAATATAAAACAAAGAGAATATCATGTTAATCATTATCTAAGCTCAACTTCCACGTTAGCTTAAAATGATAAATCATCATGACCCAGCGTGGGTCTGCCGACAAACGGCTGGGTCCCAGCTGTGACCCACGGCTGGGTCCCAGCTAGACCCAGTCATGGGTCTGCTAATCCACAGTGGGTCTCTGGCCAACACCCAACGGACGGGTCACAAGGCTAGAGAATTTTTTTATTTTTTATTTATTTAGAATTAAGGATAAATTTGAGATTTTATAAAAATAAAATAAAAAATTCAAAGGTATAAACGTTATTATCTCACTTTTAATGTTTAAAATTTGGCGGAGATGTTCAAATTTACTACAATTGAAAGTTCAGTGGTTTAAATTGAACAGGTTTTAAAGTTTGGTGGAACTTGTCAAATCGCATAATAATTCAATAATGTAAAAGTGAAGTTACTCTAAAAAAATTCGTAAAAAAAATTAGCTTTTTGCACCGTAAAGAGTCAAACTGCATATTTTATCAACCCTTTAACTATCTTTTAAAATCGTGTCTTTACTAACTATTTTTAAAAATCACATATTAAAATGGCTAAATCAAGCATATTACATATGGCGTTCCATTAAGTTTTTGACAAAATTTTAACGGAGGTACCATTTCTGTCTTTACAAAAATCATAGGAACCTCATCATGTGATACAAATCAAACATTTAGGAAAAAAATAATAATAAATAAAGTACTCAAACCCTAAGGAGGTTTACGTATTTAACCCTTTAAAAAATAAAGATGGACAAGAGAGGAAGGAGAAGCATGACTTCTTTTTTTTTCCCCTTCTTAATTAAGTATGGATTGAGCATGTCAATTCAGTGCGAGATAGATCTCCAACAAAAAAAAAAACTAATTAATTTTGATTCTCTTTTTTATGAATAAGCATTGAACTAAATAAGAGAAGTGTTAGAGATCTAAATAAATAAACCCAAAAAAATTTTAAATTGGTGTGACAAGGGTTTTTAAATTAAAAAAAAAAAGAAAGTAATTATCTCTCCTTTATCTGCTACTTACGGTAAATTTATTTATTTGGCTCTCTTATACTTCTCACTAAACAAATTTGACATAAAGGGGGCCCGGAAGGCCGGGGACTAGGTCGCGGAAAACAACAAGCTAAGCCAGATTACAACAAATCAACCAAAAAACACACACACATGCACAACTCGGATATACAACAAAGCAACCTTGATAGATATATAAAAGTTCTTAATATATAATATTTATTATTACATATATAAGTTAAAGCTTTCTTTGTCTTTTCCTTTTTCCCATTGGTCGGTCAACTAAAATTTTAAAATCACCTTCTTTTTTTTTTTTTTGCAACAATTAAAATCACGTATTGAAATAGGCACATTTGGAGATGCCACTTCCTGCATGTAGTTAATTAATTAATATATAGGGCTCGTGGAAGATAAGAACGAAGCACTTTTAAAATTCTCACATAATTAAACATATATATATGGCGTGTCCAACCATTTACACAAATATATAATATATACCCATCTACCATTTTTTTTTAAAAGAAAAAAAAAAAAAGAGTGATATATATATTGTTAAGATTAGACTGGTGTTTTATCTTTATAATCTTTATTCAAGATCATAATTCATAAGGCAATGCGCTTAATTAATTAAATGATGAAATGATAAAAGTTTACCTGAATTTCTACAAAATAGGACCATTAAATCATGTTGGTCCAGTGGATGCTCCAATATTCCTTCCTGCCATAGTTTTACTAGTGATTATCACTTTCACACTCGATAAACCATTATATAATTCCAACGCCTGCAATATTCCTACCTCTACGTATATGCTTATATAATAATCCTACAATTGTTTATTTAATATACGTTAATTGTCCACATGCTAATCCTTGGTTTATTTCTTTCGTTTATTAATTAGATCGTGATCTGTTGGAGTTAGAGATAGAGAAGCCCGAAAATGTATTTTCAATATATATATTATTTACGATTGAATAGTGAGCTTTTATGTCTTTGTCAATGAAGGCCAAAATGTAATATATATATATACACATATATATATATATATATATATATATAAAACAATAAGACGATCATTATCCAATATAATGTGATATATATAGGCCTCATTTGCCAATTGAAAATTGCCATGTCGTCAGGCCAAATTAAGAACCAAACTACTTTTATATTATCCATTCTTTATACTATTTAAATATTTATTAAATATTATTTGAAATAAATGTTAGAGGAAAGAAAAATGGATTGAGATTATCATATTTTAAAATTTGAGTCTTCTATTATATCTAACGGTCCAAATAAATGCAGTAATTTATATGTTGTCGAGGCAAATAGATTTGACATGTTGAAAACTAAAAGTACATGCCTCAATAACACAAATTTTTACATTTATTTAACCATTAAATAACATAAGGGTGAATTAATACACGTACAACTAGGCCCAACCATCCGATCAAGGCATGGCCAGAGGCGGCAAATGATGATATATTTTTTTTCTTCTTAATTTTCTTATAAAAAAATTATCATCACTTTAACCTTTGAATATTCCATTCCAATTTCAATCTCTTTGATATTACTAACATTCGTTTGTTTCGACATAAAATATTTTTAGTTGAAATTAATTAATTTTTTTTTAAAAAAATAAATGTAACTAAAAACGTTTTTAGGGTTTGACTAGTATAAAAAATCATCAAATATTTTTAATATTTTCATATAATTTGAGTAGTTGCGAGGAAGAGAGAGATGATAAATATCGAAATACTTATAATTCTATAATTCCAAATACCCATAACTCATAGCATGCTAAATTTTATAAGATAGAGAAGTATGATTAAGTTAATTATAACATCGTGGATTGGCAGGATTACCAGACTAGTTTGCATAATATTGCACATGCCTCTTAAATTATTATTTTCTTTAAGGAAAATGATAAAGTCACAACTTAAATTCAATTAAGACCCAACTTTCCCTTTAAGTGCCAGCTTTAAAAAATAAAAAAAAACCTACCGATGGAGGAGAGAGATAACCTTAAACTATAAATTGAGTCTAAAATATGAGAGAAGTTCGGTCTTTGTTGGGTCTATGTTGTAACTGTATCACATCTCTTTCTTTGATAATATATTTTGAACATTATTAGAATAGTGAATTTATATCCTGCTTTTACAGAGTGGGATTCAAAACTCAGAGGCTGATGATTCATTTACGTGCTTTACCTTATGTACATAGCACATGATAACTTGTTGTAATTAATTAGTATATATTAATATTGGAGAATTAACTTCTATAAGGACCTTTGTACCTAGCAATAAGAATTGGCCTCCTAGAATTATTGCACAAACTCAAATAAGAACCAATACGCCAGAATATAGGTTAAAAGCTTCTTTTTTTTTTTTTTTTAAGAATGTACAAGGGAGCTGAGGGTGGCCGGCAAACCACCCTAGCAAGCCACCCTATGGGCGGAGCCGCATAGACCACCCTAGCCCATGGGGGTGGCTCGTTGACCACCCCAAATGAGCTATGGGTGGCCGCATGGCCACCTCCAGCAGATTTGGCCACCCCTAGCTCAAATCAGGGGTGGCCAAATCTGCCTGGGGTGGCTCGCCGACCACCCCAGATCGGCTGGAGGCGGGCCAGCCCATCTGGGGTGGCCCATGTGGCCTTCTCCGCCCATAGGGTTGCTCGCTGGCCACCCTAGATGGGCTGCAGGTGGCGGCGTGGCCACCCTCAGCCCTATGCACATTTAAAAAAAAAATACTAAAATGATTTTAAACTATAATCTAGTGTTTTGGTTCTTATTTGAGTTTGTGCAATAATTCTAGGTAGCCAATTCTTATTGATGGGCACAAAGGAACTGGTGTAAGAAGTTATTCTCTTAATATTGACTCATGCTTTTAATGTAAATGGATAAATAAATTAACTCAAAGATTTATTTTCTATTATTTGTTACACAAATATTTAAAAAGTAATAATTGCTAAACTTTGCCACATCAGCCATGCATGCATTTCAAGCAATTAGCATCATAGGGATCGAGAGAGCTAGTCTTGAATCTTTTGACAAAAGAGAAGATTATGGGAATCGGACCTGATAATGTTCATATATATATATAGCAATTGTTTGAAAATTGCCAAGGACATAATTGACGCACGTACCTTAATGATTCCTTGTCTTCATGTCTAGTGTCTTGTACTGTTGTACATGAAATAGAATATTGCTCAACAAACATATCCGTTTTCACTGCAACAAATATATATAACAAGACATGTTTTTGCATATTCTCATTTCAACATTTTCACTCTCATGACATGTCCACCCGTAACTTTAAAAACCATAATTGGATTTAGAATTAATAAGTACTATTGATTTTGATTCAATAGTGATTTTAAAAGTCATGTCAAAAAATATAAAAATAAGAGTGTGTATATCATTACTTAATATATATATATATATATATGAAAATAAGAGTATAAAAGTAAGAGTGTGTATAGCATTGCTTAATATATATATATATATGCTTCATCATTTTATATGAAATTCAAAGAAGGCCATGATTTTATATGCATCATCATATTTTGTTAGTAAATAAATAAATAAATAAATAAAAGTATAAACATGTACTAGCTGCATCGATCTTACTTACGGGAAAAAATAAATAAAGAAATAAAAGATGAGAATGCACCGGACCGTACATTTTGTAATTTTCACTAGTTATTTCTTCCTATACCACCCAACCATATATACCATCTAATATATATCTTAATGTTAAATTTTCACTAGCTTGTTTACAGTTATTTTTAATTAAAATATTTTACGTGTTATTTGGTCCTACATGTGAGAAAAAGTGTTAAAATATTAATTTAATAATTAAGTCTATCTCTTCTTATTGAATAATGTTATAAGTCCTCCTACAGTACTTCTAGGGTCCTCCCAAATATGATGTGACTTTTAAAATTATCATTGAATTTGAGATGTGATTTATTGACATTTGATCGATTGATGATTCTAAAAGCCACATCACATTTGGGATGACTCTAAGAAGACTTATAGTATTACTTCTTCTTATTAGCTTAAATTTTTGAGACAAGTGATAACTTAACACGATATCAGAACAAATATCTTGAATTTGAACCTTATCTCTTTAATTTACCTTCTATTTTATTTAAATATTTTATATATTGAGTCTTACTTATTGAGAAAAAATTTGAGCCTACATGTGCTTGAGCAAGTACTCTCTCTTGCCAAGTTACACACCTACCATGAATTGATATGAGATAACCTATTCAAGGTGGATCGAGCATCGATCCAAACAATTTTACAGAGATATTGTTAGACAATTGTAAAATAAAAATATCATGTCAACAAGAAGACACAATTAAGTAAAAGAATTTTGAGCCGATTTTCAATTTGACATCCAATGTTTCAACTTTTATAATGCACCCTACCAAAGTTAAAAAAAAATATTCAATGTGGCCAATCCATTAACCATTTCCTTTTTCTCTAACAAAAATAATGAAAACTACTAAATTGTCCCTACAATTTTATTTTTTATTTAAAAATAAAAAATAAAAAATGGGGTGACCGTAGCCACCCCTTTGGCCATTTTGGGGGTAGATGGCCACCCCCATCTGGCCGGATTGGAGGTAGTGTGCCAACCCATGGTCCATGGAGGATGGCCGACTACCCCTAAGGGACCAAATGGGGGTGGTTGAACCAAATGGCTAAGAGCCACCCCCAAACAGCCGAATTGGGGGTGGCTGACCACCCCCAATTTCGGCCATTAAAGGTAGATTGGAGGTGGTCAGTCACCCCATGGGTCGTGGGGGTGACTTGCCACCCCTAATCCTGCCAAATGGGGTGGTGAGCCCCACAACCCAGATGGTTTATGGTTATATTATAGTTTAGTGTGGTAAGATAAAAACAAGGTAATTTTATTCCTTGACTTTGGGCTTAAAGAAAAACCGGTAACCCAAGATAAGATAATTAAAATTGAAAAGTTAGGCCCCAATTACAACAAATTTAAAGCCCATTTGGCCATTTGCTTATGATCATGTGTTAAGTATTCTCTTAGTGTCCTCCTAGTCCTGTGTGAATATTATTTTATTAAAAAAAAAAAAAAGAAATTGCCCTTAAACAAATAGGAAAGAGCACATTCCATGTTAAACTCCTTGTTTCTTGACACACTTAATTTTTTTTTTAATTTAAAATAAAATAAAATGGGTATTTATGAAAAATGTATTCAATTTTTTAAGAAGTAGCTATTTTTCTCATTTCTTAGAGAAATAGTTATTCATGTATATAAGGGGTCATTCCCACGTGAATGACTATTCCTGAAAATAAACTCTTACTAAACAAAAGAATGGTTATTCCATAAGAATAACTATTTCATTCTAAAGGAATATTCCGCAAACTAAACGGGGCCTAAAATAAAACTCACTTTCTCTCTAGGGCTGTTTTGGTCTTATTATAGTTGCATCCCATGTTCTCTCTCGATTCGTGTGTGTATATATATATACTAGTGGGGTGGCACGTGCATTCTCTGTATTATGGATCTAAATATACTGTTAATAATACAATTAATATATGAATTATTGAACAAATGTATATGTAGTGAAATTTTTTGGATTTAAGTAAAGAAACCCAGAAAAATAACCATTTAAGCATGCTTTCTCTTTGATTTTTATAATATTTCCGACATTCTCCTTCCTTCCTAATTTATTTTGATTGGAGACAAAGCATGGAGACTTTTCGGTGACCCTTTTTTTTTTTTTTATGGGGAAAGGAAAAAACAAATATTTATTTAATTTAAAATTGTATAAAATTTTAAAATTAAAAAATTGAACAGAAAAGAAGCCAAGGGCTGTGTAAAATTTAATAGAAAGGAAGCCAAGTGTGGACTTTGTTAAAGATAGAAAAAGCACATCTCACTGTAGCAGATTGCAGACACAGAGATCAGCGTAGCAAAGGAGAGACGATATAAAAAGACAAAAAAATAAATAAATAAAGCTGAAATATAGAAAAAAAAATTTATTCACAAACTGAAGCACAACCGCGTAAAATATGAATAGAAAAAGTATTACTTTTCACATAAACTTAAAAATCATAACTATGTACCAGTGTATGTAAACAAATCTGGGGAAAAGGAGGAGAACCCGGAGATGTGTTTTCTCTATCCATCCAATACTGTGGAAAATGCATCTCAATGTGATATTATTTTATTTGGAATCCCGTTTTTTGTGCAAAAACATATCCTCTTTATAATAAAAAAGTGAAAAAACATATCCTCTTTATGATAAAAAAAAAAAAAATTAAATGAAATCCCCATTTTTTTTGTGTAGAAACATATTTTAACAATAGTGGGTATATCCTTTGCCCACTATTGTTAAAAAAAAAAAAAAAAAAAAAAAAAAAAAAAAAAAAAAAAAAAAAAAAACACAATAGTGGGTATATCCTTTGCCCTTTTTGCCGCAAATCCAGCTCAAATATATATAAGCATGATGAATAAAGATTAAGGGTAAACTCGTATATTCATAATATCATATTAAATTAATAGGGACGAAATACCTAAAAGCCCCGTGATGGATAAATAGGGGCAAAATAGTAATGTAAAATGTTGAAAGACATAAATTACCTTGTATAATTTAAATCTGAAGAACCAAGATAAAGGCTAGCTAAAATAGTAATTTTACCTTGTCGAACAAAAATCACTATTCCTGAGGAACTCCCTCTAGCTTTTAATATATATATAGCTACTAAGTAAAAAACTGCAGAGTGAAAAGCATGCGTAGGGGTAAAATGCGTGAAGAAATTAAAGGAGATTATATTTATATATAGACATTCTTTCTTATTTATTTGTTTGGTTATTTACTTGTTTGGTGGAGTTGATATTGCATTTGTGGAAATGATCGAAAAGAGAAAGAATAAAAAATTAAAAATAAAATGAAAAGCGGCTTTATAAAATAAAAGATAATTAAAGAGGAAACACTCCACTCACCCATTTTTTTTTTTTTTTCTCTTCCTTTCCCCAATCACGCCAACTTGCTCCTCTCTCCCCTTTTCATTTACATATTTTTTTTCTAATCTTCTATTATCCTCCTTTTTCCATGCTTAGATAACAAACAATAATCCCATAAACCATTAAGACATTGGATAAACCATTAAGACATTAATGGATCCCTTGAAATCTGAGAATACTCTAAGGGAGTGTTTGACAACCGGTTTGTGTTGTTACTGTTTGGGTTTGTACTGTTCATTTTTTTGTCTTTTTCTTAATAAATCTTCTAACATCACCGAAATACCCTCTTGTTCTCTTCATCCATGGTTTCCGTTTCTCTGCAAGTCTCACCCAACCATCCGAAATCTCCGCGTCGCTCGTGATTTTCATGCTCTTCAAATCGGTGAGATAGCCTTTTGGATCCATGACGGTTTGTCCTGACACCGAATCTGACAACCGATCGAGTTTCAACGATAGCACTGTGCCTTTTCCTTCGCCGACGGCGATCAGATCCGTGACCGGAGTTTGAGACCAGGGCGTCTCGATGCCGCTGGCGAAACGGTTCTTAGGGTCCAATGCGGTGACGTGCTCTTTCTCCTGCCGAGCTTCTTCCAAAAGCGTGTCTGGCACCGGGATGAAGCTCTCGAATTGCTTCTTCTTGTTCCGGAGTGAGATCGGCAAACTGCTCGGTGATCTTCGGGTTTGAAGCTCGGTACTTCTCGATCTCCTCCTTCAACCTGGCTTCCTTCCGGTACTTCCGGCGCGAGTCCATGTGCTTGTCGATGGCCTCCCAAACGGCATCGGCCTCCTTGTCGTCCTCGTCGTACTCGGTGGAGGCAAAGAGAGCGACATCGTCCTCGTCGCTCCCTTTACTTTCCCAGTGGTCCCGAAAGAGTACATGATCGCCGCCAAATCGGATTGGCTCACTTCGACTCGGTCTAGCTTTTGTGCCGGACTTATCGTCATTGAGTCGAACTCAGGCGAGTCAAGAAGAATGGTTTTAAATCGGAAAGTGGGGAACTTGTGAGCGGTGGATGACGTAGCAAAAGCAATCACCGGATTGCACAGACGGACCAGCCAGGAAATCTCCGAATCGGTGCTTATCGGGTTCGCCAGCGAGATGACCACCCTAAGCGAGAGCAGCGAGAAGTAGAGGATCAGAACTTGAACGAGGTTCTGAGAAAGAATGAATGCGTTGTCGTCTTTGGAGAGTCCGGTTAACGGAGCGGAGATATTAGGTTAGGCTCTGGGTTTTGCAAGTGAATTCAGAGTAAGAGACGCGCTGACCACCGCAGAAAATGGGTACGGCAGAAAATGAGATTGGAGAAGGAGAAAGCATTTGTTTGTAGGCTGAGGGTAAAATTGTATTTTCGCTGCACAGTGCAAATGCGCATAGTACAAACACAATCCCAAACCCGTTTATCAAACATGGCCCAAAAGTGAGTCACAAATGAGAGAAATGACAACTGCTATAAAAATATAAGAATGAATTTTAATTTTATTTCAAAAATTAACATTAAACAAATACATGTACATTTCACTTAACACTATAGTTACATTTACACGCCCCATGACAATCTCCCTTTCTTCTTTCTTTTTCTTTTTGTTTTTTTTTTTTTTCTCTTATTTCTCAGGCCGACAACCTCCTCCGGTTCTAACGCAGCAGCCTGCCGCGCCCCACAACATGCCCCCATAATTAGACTATATTGCATATATTATTGATCATCACCCGATCGACAGCATCTCATGACCAAAGCAGCAAAGACTCCTTAAAATATATGTTCTTGTTAGTGCTACTCATATAATATTATCTTTAATTCGTTGTACAACGTTAAGTCAGAGCCTCCTGTATATATTTGACAACGCATCTTTGTAATCATTTAAGCAATTTTTTTTTTTTTTTTTCAATTGTGCGTGGGGAGAGGAAAATATACCCAAAAATCAATACACAAAATGAAGGAAGATTAACACAGAAATATTAGAAAAAATAAAAACAAAAAACAAAACTCAAAAAACTCAAGATTAACCTAGAAGATTAAGAGCATGTTTGAGATTGTAATGAGAAATAAAGCTTTTGAATGTAGAACTTTTGAATGCAAAACTTTTATCAAAAGCACTTCTATTGAAAAGCTGTTATCTATTTGATAACTATATGTCTTAAGTGCTTTTTTAAAGTTAATGATGTTTGATAACAAAACTAAAAATGTGATTTTAGTTGCAAAAATGACAATAATGGATATGTAGTTATGAAATTTTATAATATACTCAACACATAAAAATATAAAAAAAAAATAAAAAAAATCAATAAATCCTTACATTCTTTCAAACCCAAATTTTAACAAAACAACATTACAAAATAACAACATTACTACATGCCACGCCAATTAATTTCTCAATTTTTCATTCGCTTAATGAAATCAATCTGCAACCATGACTCTTTAATAGTCATAAACATCTTTCTATGTAACCTTTTAAGAAATGCCTCGATTGCAAACTTAAAGATGTCAGTATCATTTTCTCTTTTAGCAATTCCCTGAACTGTAAAAATTCTATATATATAATTAAATGCTAATTAACAATAAAATTAGCAGTGGAATAAATAATTATATAAATACCTCTAGCCATGTCTTGCTCAAGCTAATTGAAGAACAGCTTTACAGCTACAAAGTTCAGAAAACAAAATAGAAAAATATTGAGGGGTTCTTCTGACCTATGCCTACCAGTGAGTGCCGTTTGATGGAATACACAGGCTTTATTTATAGGTAGGTCAGGGACCCTCAATTAAAGCTGTTACCTTAATTATTCCTCACATCAAGGAATAAAAACCAAATGATTAATCAATACAGCATATTTGATTCCATAAAATAAAATCAGTAATGAATTCAAATATTTGTTTCCACAAGAATTAATCGGCAATTTAATTCAGAATATTTGATTTCATAGAATAAGCTTTAATTTGAATAAGTCATTAAACACCGTAATCACAATAATATATGTCACATAAGGGACATACTTTAATGGAATATCTTACATTCTCCCACTTGGCCCTTATGACACATAAATTCCTTATGGTGTTTAGTTATCTGATATGGCCATTACTTTATTTATTCTAACCATTCATGGAATCCTCACACTCACTCAAGGCATACTACATATGAATCATGGTGGTAAAACTTTTATATAGTAAGTTGTCCCTTCCATGTATTACAATATATAATATTCTCCAAATGAGTACCATATGGGCAATCAAACTTTATGAATGAACTTCCTATAAGTCATTCGAGTCCAACTTTAATTTTATCCCCATGGATAACCATAATATATGTGTGCACAAAAATCTTTATAACATTAACTTTATGTCTATAGACCGATTAAAGAGAAACTAAGCACAAATGAATTAATGCATCTCATATATTCCACATGACTTTATATTTTCTTTACAGGTAAACTTTTAGTCATGGGATCCGCAATCATTAATTCAATACTTATATGCTCAATAGACACTTCAAGTCACTTAATGTTCTCTTTGAGATACTTTATGTCGAAATACATACTTCTGTTTCTATTCAGAAGATCTTTATAGGTCTAACTATAAAATCGACAATCTTGAGACCTTAACAAAAATGTCTCAACTATACTGCTTGTGTAACAAATTCACAGCATGTAATGACTTTTGTTTTCATGGTAGATGTAGCAACTGTAATCTGCTTACTGCATATTCAGTATATAGCTTTTTACTGAAGTTGATTTTCTACTATCTACACATTTAGCAAAAATCAAACCTAAATAAACACTACCCAACGGTAAGTGTATCTTTAGTTCTTGGTTCCTTGTATATTTCACAATACTATATTGACCCAATAGTCTAACTGCTATTTCAACGCCAGGTTTAATGTAGACCTAGGCCTATATATGGAATATATTTCATTTGCTCTTATTCCAATACATTTTGGGACATTAATCTATACTGAATTTATCCCCCTTAATAATAGGTGCTACTGAAGATTCATAGATCTTTATTCTGAATCTCTCAAAAACTTTTCAATGTAAGCCTTCAAAGACAGTTTTAATATTCTTTAATTTCTGTTTCTGTGAATCTCTTTGTCAATGACATAAGAGGTTTTACCCAAATCCTTCATTTTCAAAGTTTACTAAAAGGAACTTTATGTAGCAAACCTAAATTACTGCTTGCAAGCAAAATATTATCTATATATAAGACTAAAAGATATGTAACTTCACTCCCACTGACCTTAAGGTATATATATTAATTAACAAGGTCCTCAATAAAACCATGTGAGGAAATAACCTTGTATTATATACCACTAGTGAGAAGCATATCTTAGCCCATTAATAGATATCCTTAATTTGCAAGCTTTCTGACTGTTATCAATAAAACCTTTAAGTTGTCTTATGTACATCTCCTACTTAAGATCCTATGAAAATTGTTTTTCCAATCCTTTTGATATAGCTCTCAATCAAAATGAGCCACTCATACCATGATAATCAATGCCTTTCTTTTAAGTAAGATCATTGGCTTCAAGTCTATCTTTATATTGTTTAACATTACCCAGAAGCATCCCTTTAGGTTTTGTAAACCCATTTGCAGCCTATGGCTACAACTCCCTTTGGTAAGTCAACAAGGTCGCAGACTTGAATTTTAGCCAAGGATTTTATCTCCTCCTTCATGGCATTGAACCAGAATGTGGAGTTATCTCCACTCATGGCTTTGTGAAAACAATTTTTGGATCGTCCTTAGGTCTGACATAAAAATCAGACTCCTGGAAGTAAACAACATAATCACTAGAAATTGTTGGTCACCTTATTCTAGAGGATCTTCTTAATCCTACTTCCTTTACTTTTGACAAAGTCTGAGTAGGTTCATTATGAACTTGTTCCTTATGAGTTGACTATTCTGAAAGCGATTGTAGATAATCAATTTGATTTTCCTTAAACACAATCAAACACGCTTCATATGAAGGAGCTTCAGTCAACTCTCGTGCTTCCTCTAATTCAATCCTTTGAGGATAAGCACTCCCACTAAGTTCAACATCCTCTAGAAATTTTGCATTTCTAGACTCAACAATTCTATGATTGAATGAAGGACGGTAAAAACTAAACTCCTTGGAGTTTACTGCATAGTCTATAAAATTTCACTAGTTGTCCTTGAATCTAATTTCCTTAGGTGTGGATTATAAATCCTTACATTGGCAGGACAACCCCATATATCTAAGCAATTTGAACTTGGTTCCATTCATTCCTTAATTTAGGTGTCTTAGGGACAACCCTGAATGGAACACAGTTAAATGTATACACAGCGGTTTTTCAGGCTTTACTCCATTTGGAGAATAGACTAGTAACATTACCTTTCATGTCCCCTTTTTCGTGTACCTACCATAATACTATCTGCCTCTATCAGATCTTGCGATCTTGACTTTCTTTTGTTTCTCTACTTCTACCTTATAGGTACTGAAAGCATTTAATGCTCCAACCTTATAGAGATACAAACAAAACTTGTATGGTTATTACCAAAAAAGATAGGATATCTCTAACCATTTAGGCAAGAAATATGGAAAAGGTCTACACTTGTACATGATCTCAAGAATCTCATAAACCCTTTGTTGGCACCTTAAGTGGTATAGTTGGTCTACTTTTCCTTAATGCAGTCCCCATAAATACCAAAGATAGTAAAATTCAAGAGTTGTATAAACTCTATCATTTTTCGATCTTTTATTCTTTATAGAGATATATTCCAATCTCTAATGCCATAACATAGGATTTTCTGCTTTATGTCAACATTTATATGCATGGATTAATTTTTCAAAAAGTTGGGATCTAGACCAATTTTAAATAGACCATAAATTTAATATTCCACCAAAAAATTTCAATAATATTCAAACTTGATTTAATAAATTTTCTAAAAATTGTGGAATATATATAAAACATTATTAATAATGTAACTAAATTTTAAAAATTAATCTATAGATCCCAACAACCTCCAATTGTAAACGAGCATTATTTAGAAAACCCTGCATTGTGTTGACAATGTGGATTGCTAAACCAAATTCAATCCACACAATAATAAAAGAGATTCATGACACAGTAAATGTATGAGATTACCTTTGTTTCAAGTCATTTATGATACTTTATGCAATATTCTTTATATGTCCATAATTTTCCTTATTGCAAGAGAAACAAGTATCTTAATTACCAAAGCACTTTACTGGTACCTTGTTCTCATTCATTAACTATTGGGCATTATTGCCTATCAAGGTCTTTCCCTTTAACATGAGTAACCTTTTGATTCTCATGTTTTAATCTCTCATCTTCTTGAACACACGTGATCAAAAGTTTCTTTATTGACCAATTATCCTTATGTGCGCCACAAGATATTTGAAAAAATATCATATTTAGAAGAAAGAATTTCAAAAATAAGGTAGACCAAAAATGACTCAAAAAACTCAATCTTTAGGGACTTTATAATGAGCTATTATGTCCTTCATTTCCATAATGTGCTAAGACAAATTTTGAAATTGTAAAAGGTTTTGCTTTAAAGCTTTTCTATTAGGGTGTTGGCCAAAGCCTTATTGGAACTCACTAAATGTTCCTCAACGACTTTTCTTTAGCCCTAAAACATTAAGGGATAAAACCCTAATGTTTCCTTAATATGAGATTTCATGAACGTTGAAACTTAGGTGATTAAATCACTACAATCGTTCATGTTTAATAATCTCATGTGGTGCACTTGATTTCGTCCATACGAACCGCCAATTCAGTCTCCAAATACCCCAAAGTGAAAAACACATTTTCTTTTCAATCAGAAAAAATTACCACTAGGAATTATTGGAACATAAAATACTAATAATTAAAGCAGTAGGAATACATCCAATAACCAAGAAAAATAATATACTTTAATGCCATGAAATAACTTTTATGTTAAATTAACCAATGTTAATTTAACAGTAAATTTCAACCTACCTGTAGGCAAAGGTCGCATCACGCATGAAATTTACTCTTTATCAATAAGACTAATAAATTTAGCATTAATAAATAAAATTTTCCATACCTGTGGGCCTAAGAGAAATTTTATTTTCAATGTTAAATTTATTATCTTATTCTAATTAACTCATAGAAATAAAAACGTCCCTGTGGGGATTGGCAATTAAATTTATGAATTATTTACAACACGATGTTAAATTTCCTTATGAAGTTCATATATATAATCTTGATGCAATTATCATTCTAAAATTGGGATGCTGTGGCTCTCCCAAAATTATTATGATAATCACGACTTCATTAACATCTAATTAATTTAAATTAACCAATGCTAATTTAATAGTAAATTTCAACCTACCTATGGGCAAAGGTTGCATCACGCATGAAATTTACTCTTTATTAATAAGACTAATAAATTTAGCATCAATAAATAAAATTTTCCGTACCTGTGGGCCTAAGAGAAATTTTATTTTCAATGTTAAATTTATTATCTTATTCTAATTAAGTCATAAAAATAACAACGTCCCTGTGGGAATTAGTAATTAAATTTATGAATTATAATATGATGTTAATTTTATTTATGAAGTCCACGACTTCATTAACATCAAATAACTGTACAGATGCCAAATAAAGTTCCCAATAATAATTGACAAAACCAACACATTAGTGGGTAAATAGTATTTTTCCAAAATACAATCGGATAATGTCCCAGGCCGTGAGAGGGCGCACAATGGCACACTTAAATCCCAATCCCGCCTTGCCAGAGTTACCCTTTCGCAACATTGGATAGTACCATAAACATTCACCAACATATGTGGTTTAATTAATTATTCTTAGGTCCAAGCATCAAACAATTTATATTTAAATAATAAGAATTATTTAATCTTAAGTCCAAGCAATAATGCTAAACAATTCAAATAATACGATATATTAAATTGCAAAATAAAAGCATAAAGAGATGCATGGCTTAATGATCTAAGAGAGTATCTTAGGCCTCTTATAAACCTGGAGAGCCCAAGTTTGAAACCCAGCCCAATTGTTTTCCCCCCTTTTTTTTTTAAAGAATCCTGATGGGTTATTAATCCGGGTTGGGTTACTGTAATGGGCTAGCCTTTTCAATGCAGGTATGGGCCCAAAATTTGGTTGCTGGATCGAGTTAGCTCAAATATATATATTTTTTAAATCTGGATTGGGCTTTTGGGTCAGCCCACTTAATGACCCATATTGCTTAACCCAGTTCCTTATGGGTTAGAAACCCTACCCACATCCTTACGTCTTTACCCGGAAAAATCCCAAAAATAAAAACCCTAGCCGCCGCCTATTCCCTTCTCTATTTGCCGCCGCCGCCGTTCCTCATGTGCCGGCCACAAAGGGCCGACGCTCCGGCCAGACGACAGGCAGTCCGTGTAAGGCTGCCGCCGTTCTTTCTTTATGGCGACCCCCGGCGAAGAACACCCGTTTTCCTTATTTATGCAGCAAAACCGCCGCTTGTTTGCTGTTGGGCAGAGGCCACGGTGGGTTATAGGCAGAATAAGGTGCTTGGGCAGAGGATATGAAGGTTAGCCATGGTGTCCGTGAGTTTCAGTTGTTTCTTGTACCCATAGCCGTTTGTTTCAACAATATAGATTCATTATAGATGCAAGAAATATAATATTATTGAAACAAATATCAATAGCAGGCATATTCGCATGTTCTGGGAATCTGAGCTGTTTTAAAAAAGAGAAAATCTCTCATGCCATATTGCAAGTTTGCAACAATGCGTAAAAATGATTCTCCAGACACAAGGGTAATATGGTCAAAAAATATTATTAAAGTCTTATTACCTGTGTAGCCTCCTTTTATTTCATTTCAAAATAAACAAAACCAAAATTTAACAGGGCCGTGGGGTTTCATGGTCTCCACCATATTTTGTTTCAATCAAATAAACAAACAAAAATATTATTGAAACAAAAATAAATAAAATTTTACAGCAGGCATATCTAAAAAAATTAGATTGAGCAAATATAGCCTAGAGAAGGCTCTGATACCATATGTAAAAATTCTAGGAACAAGATCCTCTTCATTTCAACTCAAATGGAAAGTATCTATTTAGTGTAAAATGGGGGTTAATATTGTCTTAATATTAACGTTGAATGATTAAATTTACAATATTATCCTTCATTTTATACTAAATGGATATTATCCATTTCATTTGAAATGAAGAGTATCCTATTCCAAAATTCTATATATATAATTAAATGCTAATTAACAATAAAATTAGCAGCGGAATAAATAATTATATAAATACATCTAGCCATGTTTTGCTCAAGCTAATTGAAGAACAGCTTCACAGCTACAAAATTCAGAAAACAAAATAGAAAAATATTGAGGGGTTCTTCTGACCTATGCCTACCAGTGAGTGCCGTTTGATGGAATACACATGCCTTATTTATAGGTAGGTCAGGGACCCTCAATTAAAGCTGTTACCTTAATTATTCCTCCCATCAAGGAATAAAAACCAAATGATTAATCAATACAGCATATTTGATTCCATAAAATAAAATCAGTAATGAATTCAAATAGTTGTTTCCACAAGAATTAATTGGCAATTTAATTCAGAATATTTGATTTCATAGAATAAGCTTTAATTGGAATAAGTCATTAAACACCGTAATCACAATAATATATATTACATAAGGGACATACTTTAATGGAATATCTTACATGAACAACATCTATAACCTCTTCAATACTACATCCAAGTTCATTATAACTCTTAGATGTTACTGAATTCTTACTTTCTATTACATCACAAATACGACTCAAATATTGACTAACGATTTGAACTCCTTTATTTCTTTTCTTACTTAGAACTTTAGCAAGACCAACATTTTTTTCCCCCCTTATCCCACATATCTAGCTAAATCCAGATTTAACTTCAAATCTATATACATATTTTTCAAGAGAGCATCTTGGGTAGGGAGGTTGCACAAAAGGTAGCTTTTGTGCAACTAATCAGAAGATGACACCTAAGCACATTTTACCAGACTTAAGTTTAGGAAAAGAGAGGTGCTACTATACGGTCGTTGCACAAATCATGGGCTTTCTGCCCACCAATCACCAAGTGACACGTCAACAATTCAAGAAAAATGCAAAAATTTAAAATGAGAATAAAACACCCAATCAAACAACCAAATAAAGCACCACTTGCTTAGATGCCACAACCCACTGCCCACCTCCGACGACTTTTCTGACGAACAAAAAAAAAAAGAGAGAGAGAGCTCCGGTCACTGGGGGTGGCCACGATTCACCCCAACGGCCAGAGGGAGAGATTTGGCTACCCCCAAGCTGCTGGGGGTGGATCACAGATCACGACTCTCTCTCTGTGGACTGTCGTGGCACGGGCGAGCTCCAGCGAACGGCACCGTGGCTCCTTCGCCTCTTCCTATTCTCTCTTCCACGATTTTCTCTCTCTTTCGCCGGAGGTCCAGCTCTAGCCAACGAGACTACTGAGCCCAGCACCAGATCTGGCCGCCCTCATGCTCCCAAAGCCTCATCTCTGTCGCCATTTTTGTCTCTCTCTCACTGCTTTCTCTCTGCTTCCTCTCTCTACCGGAGTGAAAGAGAGGGTGACTGACAGAGGTCGCCGATGCATGGTGAACGAGGGAGGGAGAACGGGAGACCCAGCCGCATGGGTGGTTGAGCTCTCGCATGGGTCTCTCCCCTCAACTGCATCCTTCCAGCGTGGGTCTCTCTCCTTTCTCTCTCTCAGCTCATATCCAGTGTTTTGCTTGTAAATAACTTTTGTGTAATTTTTGGACTTAAACTAACGTGGCTTTCTTTTATTGGTGGGCAGAAAACCCCTCATTTATGCAACGACCCTATATAAGTTATTATCTTAGGAAAAAAATCATGCTGCACCGGATTATACCAGATATCAAATAAAAAATTAATTAATTAATTTTTTTTTTTTAAAAAAAAAAACCAAAATTGAAGGGAAATGAAGAGGTGGCCGACAGCCACCACTAGGCCTTGGGGTGGCCACGCAGCCACTCCCATGGCCTTTGGGGTGGCTCGCTGGCCACCCATGGCCTATGGGGTGGCTCGCGTGGCCACCCCTGGGCGGGGGATGCCTCGTGCGGCCACCCCCTGGTCGGGGAACGGCTTGCACGGCCACCCCCTGGGCGGGGGATGGCTTGCACAGCCACCCCCTGGGCGGGGGATGGCTTGCGCAGCCACCCCCTGGGCAGGGGATGGCTTGTGCAGCCACCTCCTGGGGTTGTTCCCCCGCGTCCCTCCTAGTTTTCGTCGCACCTCGCCTCCTGCCGTCCCCCTCAGCCTGTCACCCCGCACTAGCCACAGCCCATCCATCTGCCCAGATCCAGCCTTCGCCACCACCTTGGTATGCCGCCTGGGATTTAGATCGAGAGGAAATCCGCCAATCGCACCTCCCCGCCCTCCCTTGCGGGTGCGCAAGCCATCCCTGGTGGCCTAAGGGTGGCAGCCACCCTTAGGCCACCACCCTAAAATAAACCTAATATAANGACTGGAAAAATTGAAGCGGTGCTCAATTTTTTCTGTCGCTGGAAGACAGAACAGCAGAGAAAAAAAAAATCACAGCGTAGAGAGAGAGAGAAAGAGAGAGAGGGGGAGAGGAGAAAAAGTAGGGTTTTGTCTTTAGTAGGTGTTTAATCTAGTGTTTTTCACTTTATTTAATTTGGTACAATAATCCTAGCTGTCTAATTTTAATTGGTGGGTACAAAGGAGCTGGTTTACACCAGCTCCTTATAGAAGTTATTCTCCCTCTTCAATACTACATCCAAGTTCATTATAACTCTTAAATGTTACTGAATTCTTACTTTCTATTACATTACAAATACGACTTAAATATTGACTAACAATTTGAACTCCTTTATTTCTTTTCTTACTTAGAACTTTAGTAAGACCAACTTTTTTTTTCCCCTTATCCCACATATCTAGCTAAATCCAGATTTAACTTTAGATCTATATATATTTTTTTCAATCAACCATGAGAATGGGTTTTTCAGTCAACAGCCTTGAAAGTGTGCTCCTCTTGAATCAATACAAACAACAATTTAAAAATAGCATTTAAATTCTACATGTTATTCTTATTAAGTTTTACTGGGGCATGCATCCCTAAACATCTTAGAGGCAATCTTGCCCCCAAGAGAGGCAAGTTTATTGCACACAAATATCAAAAAACATTGAATGAGCTTTGTAGAAGAACCACATGATGCTACAGTTGCTAAAAAGAAGCTAAAATAAAAATACAAGGGGTAATTTCACTAACCCCCCTCAAAGTTTGGCCATTTTTGCAAACACCCCCCTAACATTCAAAACTTCTCACTTACCTCTCTCAAACTTTATTTCTCTCTCACTTTCCCCCTCCCGTTAGCAACTTCCGTCTCTTTCTAACAGAACGGTCCTCACGTGCCAAGCGTGCGGGATTTATTTTTCGAAAACCCAATTTTACCCTTGGTTGCACGCGTACGCACACTAAAAAATCACTTAACACTTAAACACTTAAACACTTCGATCGACCAACATAACCAGACGACCTAAAAATAACTCCCCAAACCCATGTCTTCGAAATCGACCCAAATCTATTCATCACCCAACCCTAAAATCGCGATTCCACCAAACAAAAATCTGGACTATCCCTAAAATCGCGATTCCACCAAACGAAAATCTGGACCATCCCTAAAATCGCGATTCCACCTTTTGAAGCGATTTTCGGTGCTTTGGGAAGCTTTGTCCGTGAGCCTTTGTATTCGTCACTGCATTTTCAAGGTATGGTCCCTTTTGTTAAATAGACTTGTTTGTTTGATTGGTATGCGCTAAAGTGGGTTCGTGGGTCATGCACTGATTGTCCAAATATTGGCATGTTGTCTTTTTTTGTGGGTCATGGGGTTTTATTGTCCAAATATTGGTCAACAAAAAACGATGTGGGTCATGGTGGGTTGAATAAAGAAATTGTCCACTGAAAGTTGTCCAGAATTTGTCAACAAACGTGAAGAGCTTTTCGCATTTTTTTTAACT
>CM017327.1:32270389-32307266 GCA_006937295.1 Carpinus fangiana | reverse complement strand
GCCACCCCCTTGGCCTAAATGGGGTGGCCGGACCACCCCATTTTTGGCCAAGGGGTGGCTGGAGCCATTGCCACGACTGTTCTGGGGGTGGTTCATGGCCAAGGGGGTGGTACGGCCACCCCAAAAGGCCCAAAAAAAAGAAAGAAAAAAGAATGGGTTTTGGTCTTTTGCGGGTGGCTAGACCACCCACAAGGGCCTGGGGTGGCTTCAGCCACCCCCTTCTTCTTTTTTTGGGCCTTTTGGGGGGGGTGGTCTGACCACCCCCAGACTAGCCTTGGTGGTGGCTCCAGCCACCCCTTGGCCAAAAATGGGGTGGTCCGGCCACCCCATTTTGGCCAAGGGCTTCTTTTTTAAAAAAAAAATTTTAATTTTCCTTTTTTTAAAAATAAAAAATAAAAAATTAATTGCCAAAATGACGTCGTTTTAGGCTGAGTGGGTATTGTAGTTTTGGAGTCCAAAACGGTGTAGTTTTGGAGTGGGGTAAAACTAGCTCTTCGTTTTATTTTTCTCACATGCGCGGCACGTGTGAAAATCCTAACGGAAGTGGCAAAGTGAGAGAAAAATAAACTTTGATACACCAAAATGAAAGTTTTTTAAAGTTGAGGGGGTGTCTGCAAAAAGTGCGAAAGTTCAGAGGGGGTTAGTGAAGTTTCCCAAAAAAAAATTAATGTTTTAGGGAGTAAAAATATTAATTCAACAAGTTCACTTCTCAAATCATAAAAAAGTAAATAAATAACATTCTATTTCTTCATAATTCTCTCTCCTCACAAGAATAAATAAATTATTAAAAAATATATTTTAAATAGATTTCTAGTTGGAAAGCTAGATATAGGTGCTTTGAAAAAGTGAATAGTTAAAATAGAAAAATGTTTTTTTTTTTTAGAGTAATTTCACTTTAGATCCCTAAATTACCACACGATTTGACAAGCTCCCTAAACTTCAAAACCTCTTAATTTGAACCCATAAACTTTCAATTGCAATCAATTTGAACCCCTCTGTCAAATTTAGCCGTTACCTTCTAATGGAAATACCTAAAAAGACCAAAATATCATTGATTTTTCGATTTTTTTTTTTAAAAAAATAATTTGGAATTTTATATTAAAAAAAAAAAAAGTCAGGGATATAAACGTCATTGTCTCACTTTTAACATTAAAAATCTGACATATAGGTTCAAATTGACTGCAATTAAAAGTTCAGGGTTCAAATTGAGAAGTTTTGAAGGAACTTGTCAAATTTTCGTTGTAATTCAGAAATTTAAAGTGAAGTTACCCATTATTTTTTTTTGAGAGCAGGACGAGAATACTCCAACTGTCCCAAATTCATATGTCAATTCTCAAATGATGCACTTGAAAAAATGGAGTATCCGAGTAAACAAGCAGCCTGAAGCAGTACTGTAAAATGACGATTAGTCAAGCAGGTACAGAGGTACTGTTAGGTACAGTTTGTTCTCTAAAATATTTCCAAAAGGTAGTTGCCGATCGAAATTGATTGTTTAAGGACTGATCGATTGTACCATTTAATTAAGAAAGTTTGGTAGGTTTATATTTTATTTATACTCTGTACTAGAAGATCTCGATCGATCAAGCTTGTAATAATTATATATATGGGTCCCAAACATCAAGAGGAATCACATACGTATGAAATAAAAGATAGAGTGGCTTTCATCAAGGGTGAGGAGGGTCAGAAAATGAAATCGAAGAACATGCATACGATGTTAGGGTTTCTGGGCATTTTGCTTGTTCTTGGACAGTACTCTTTTAGCATGGTTCAAGGCGATGTCCATTCACTACAAAAAAAATCAAGTTTAATGACATTTGATTAGTGACATTTTTTATAAAATGTCACTAAACCTCCACCCTAATATGTTGATTTCTAGCTAACAACCAAGTAATAGATCAAATGTCATTAAAAAGTGCCACTATTCCAATGCCATTAAACTTGATTTTTTTTGTAGTGATTTCTATGACTTTGTTGTAAGTCCTTCCCAGTTTCCTAGCCTCTAGTGGGCAACCACATATATATGTATATGTCGTGTTTATTCAACCATGATATTGTCTTTTCCTTTTTCTTTTTTTATTGGTTGGGGCCGGGAGGGGGCTCAGGCTCAGAGAATAATGGGTGTTTGAAATTGAAACATATTGTAATTATAAATCAGCATCATGATGTGTTCTTCTCTTGTTTTGTAGCTTAAGGAGAAAAACTTCACGAAACTGTGTAACTCGCAGAGCATACTCGTTGTAAATGACAGTTTTCCAGGGCCAGTAATCCAGGTTTACAAAGGGGATACGGTGTATGTTAATGTCCACAACCAAGGATACTATGGGGTCACTATTCACTGGTAAGAACGTTAACAGAAAATAAAATGGTCATTAACAAACACGGCCTTAATTAGTTCTTTTTCTTTAATGTTTTTTTTTTTTTTTAACTAACCTTATAAAAAATATTGTCAAATTTTATTTATTTATTTTTTTAATAGTTTAAGAAGTACGTTGATTTGTTTGAAACCTAGGAAGGTATGAAACCACAAAAGAACACCCCCCCCCCCCAGTTGCTGGCTAGAAAATTATTATTGTGAGGGCTAAACTAAAAATTTAATAAACTTAATCTAAAAAAGAAATGAAGTAATTTATGACACAATTTATATGTGTATCACAAAAATTATATATATAAAAGGTTATAAATAGGTGCTAAAATTGATATGTTAATTAACAAAGTAATTTTTCAGCATTCAAAAAGATAGAAATACAGGAAGCCTAAATTAGTAATTTTTTTTTAGGAAAAATCAATCTGATTTCNCAGCATCATGATGTGTTCTTCTCTTGTTTTGTAGCTTAAGGAGAAAAACTTCACGAAACTGTGTAACACGCAGAGCATACTCGTCGTAAATGACAGTTTTCCAGGGCCAGTAATCCAGGTTTACAAAGGGGATACGGTGTATGTTAATGTCCACAACCAAGGATACTATGGGGTCACTATTCACTGGTAAGAACGTTAACAGAAAATAAAATGGTCATTAACAAACACGGCCTTAATTAGTTCTTTTTCTTTAATGTTTTTTTTTTTTTTAACTAACCTTATAAAAAATATTGTCAAATTTTATTTATTTATTTTTTTAATAGTTTAAGAAGTACGTTGATTTGTTTGAAACCTAGGAAGGTATGAAACCACAAAAGAACACCCCCCCCCCCCAGTTGCTGGCTAGAAAATTATTATTGTGAGGGCTAAACTAAAAATTTAATAAACTTAATCTAAAAAAGAAATGAAGTAATTTATGACACAATTTATATGTGTATCACAAAAATTATATATATAAAAGGTTATAAATAGGTGCTAAAATTGATATGTTAATTAACAAAGTAATTTTTCAGCATTCAAAAAGATAGAAATACAGGAAGCCTAAATTAGTAATTTTTTTTTAGGAAAAATCAATCTGATTTCATTAATAGTGGTCTAGAGCATAAAAGTTCTTACAATCACAAAACATACAGTTCTACAAGATCATAACCGAAGCTAAAAGATTATACGTCATAAAAGTCGAAAACATACAGATGTAATGAAAAACCAATCTATGACGTCAAACATCCGCTATCCTAAACCGATCTTTAGTTTATAGAACAGATCTGTTAATGCAGACTCCTTCTAGGGGGGCATAGGAAGCCATTTCCCAGGCATAAGCAAAAAATCCACACCCAAATCATTCTCCTCTTGACTCGAAAGCCAGAAGCATTATTCACGTCCTCAACCCAACGACCAGGACCCTAAAATAAAAAACAAAAACCCTGCAAGCAGCAGTAGAGGAGTACAGTATTGTAGATATCTCTTCAGAAGACACACATTGGCCGAAAAAAATGATCAAATCTAATGTTGAAGAGACTCGATCTAGATTTAGATCTAGATCCTCCCTCCTCTTAAAATTCTTCTTGGTGTTGTTTAGATGAAAAGAGAGAATTTTTCGCCTAAATTAGTAATTAAGTTATTCTAACAACTTTTTTTATTAAAAATGTTTGTTTAGTAGTCATCATAAACATTAGAATATTAGTTAAAACAAGATGAATCAATCTATCAATAAAAGAGTACGTCTTTAATTTGTCTGTCTTTACTGAATTTCAAAATTATTTAAAATACTTCAACTAAAATTTCAAATTAATTTTTTACTCGATCTAGTAATAAAAAATTAATAGGATAATACAACTTTTTGGCTCATAAAGTCTTCAAGTTCTCTTTCAACTTCTTAAGAAATCACATTAATTTTTTGCATTTTTTATTTTATTTTTTTTATAATGCAGTCATACCTTTTTAGCAGGAGAGATTTTCACATAGATTTACATGTGCTTGTCTATTATATATATATATATTCTAATATTGATTTTTTTTTATGTAAAAAATAAAAAGAACTTAAGAGTAGAGTAAAAAAGAAAGAATGTGAAACCCAAGTGGACCTCTCACACCAAAAGTCTTAAAAAATAATAATAATAAAAAATAAAAAATTGCAAGGTCCAAAGGCCACTAACACAAGCATAGACGGAACTGGGGGACTGACAAGGGCTATGGTACCCCCAAATGACAAGAAAAAAAAAATTAAAGAGAAAAAAATTAAGGTAAATTTTTTTTTTTTTACTAATCGGTCTTTCCCCAATTTTTCTTTTTTGTTGTTTGTTTGCTTGTCCTGGGTTCCTCCAAATCCAAAGCTGATTCCGTTCTGATTAGTGATTACGCAAGGGTTCAAATCTGTGGTCACAAGTCAAAGCACCAGCAATTTGTGGGGTCACAACCCCACTTAATTGCCTACATGTGACTCCGACGGGCGCCGCCCACGTACCCTCATGTATTGTTTGATAAGTCCATCCATGGTCCATCTTTCCCGAGTCCCGAGTCCTGGTGGGGGCGGGAGGTGTTTCCTCTTGTTCCTTTCACATGGGTGACACAAAATCTGAAAATATTTCCTTAAATGAATGGTTTAATTAACACAAAATAACTAGACTTTGTCGCCTCATAATTCAGACTAGTCAATAAAGCCGGCACTCCAGCTTTGTCCCATGCCTCCCCCTCCTCTGCTGAGTCCCATCGGACGATCTTCATCCTAACATCCATGCCAAGGTTTACAAAATGAAAGAGAACATGAAACTTTGGATATATGTATATATATCTGCATTATCCAAAGCCCTAGCTAGTTGATGATCATGTGGCCGGCCCGTTTTTTTTTTTTCCCAACTAAAAATAAAAAACGCTTACTAAACATGCATTAATTAACAAACATTCCCTTGGTTTCTTGGCTATCTCTAACATTTTGTTGTGGTTCACGAGAAAGATCGAAATGAATTCTATTGATTGGGTATCATAATGCCATTGCAGGCACGGTGTGAAGCAACCAAGAAATCCTTGGTCAGATGGTCCAGAATACATCACACAGTGTCCCATTGAACCTGGATCCAACTTCACGTACGAGGTAATATTTTCTGACGAGGAAGGAACCCTTTGGTGGCATGCTCATAGCGACTGGACACGGGCCACAGTTCATGGCGCCATAGTTATCTTGCCGCCTGTTGGATCCACCTATCCATTTGCCAAGCCGGACGAAGAAGAGATCGTTGTGCTCGGTATGCAAATATATATGTTTCTCTATTCATGAGGTGAATAAAAGTGGGTGACTAAAGCAAAAAGGCAGTACACGTAATTCAGTTTTGTTGAACATGCAGCGGCCTGGTACGATGGAAATTTGAAGGAATTGGTGGATGCAGCCATAGAAACCGGTGATGACTTGCCACATTCTGTTGCTAATACCATAAATGGTGAACCAGGAGATTTCTGTCCTTGCTCCAAAGGTATCTCTTTAGTTTCTGATTTGGCAGCTTAGCTGCTCAGGTAGAATAAAAAATAAAAATAAATGAATTTAATAATTTAATTTATATTCTAACGTAAATTAAGAAGGATAAAATTGTAGTATATATATTGTGTTGCCTAATAAAATTAATTATAGTATTTTTCATCTTTCAAATTAGCCGTTGGACTAAGATTCGACGACCATCTTAATTAATATTTGCAGGAACGACACATCGTTGGATGGTTGATTACGGCAAAACCTTTCTTTTCCGGGTAGTAAATGCTGTGATGAATGCAGAACTCTTCTTTGCAGTTGCTGAACACAATCTCACAGTTGTTGGGATGGATGCACATTATATCAAACCCATTTCCACGGAATACATCATGATAAGCCCAGGTCAAACTATGGATGTCTTGCTCACAGCAAACCAGCCTCTTGGCCACTATTATATGGCTACTAGACAATACTCAAGTGAAGACGCCTCTGTTACTGGATTTGACCACGTCAATACAACTGCAATTCTACAGTACAAAGGTGATTATATTATCCCATCATCTCCTTCCTTTCCAAGTGCACTTCCTCTTTACTTGGACTTCATGGCTGCCTTGACCTTCACTAGTCGTATAAGGAGCTTAGCGAACGAAGAACACCCAGTAAATGTCCCCCTCAACATATCTGAGAGAATGTATATTACAGTTTCCATGAATTTGATTTACTGTCCAATCTGTACAAGAGCGCATGACAATGAAACATTGGTTTCAACCTTAAATAACATAAGTTGGGTCAACCCAAGTACTGACGTGCTACATGCCTACTACAGGTTGTTCCCCATTTCCCAACTATTGTTTCATTTCTAATAAAAAAAAGTATGATGAAGCTGAAACCTCTTATGCATGCAGGAATATCAGTGGAGTTTACACCACAGACTTCCCGAACTACCCGCCTTCATTTTATAACTTTACAGATGATGAAATTACAGCTCAAGAAATTTTATTAACAAGGCAAGGGACCAAGGTGAAGGTGTTGAACTATGGCGAGGCAGTGGAGATAGTTTTTCAAGGGACTGGCGTGCTAAAAGGCTCTGTGAATCATCCGATGCATTTGCATGGATATAGCTTCTATGTAGTTGGAACAGGTTTTGGTAATTTTAATAATGAGACAGATCCAAAAGGGTTTAATTTGGTTGATCCTCCAGAATTGAATACCTTTGGAGTTCCTAAGAAGGGATGGCTTGCCATCAGATTTGTTGCAAATAATCCAGGTATTTCTACCTACTCTTGTTGTTTGCATGTTTCTTATTCTTTTTTCAAATTCCTTTGACTTAATAAATCGAATGATTTTCCGCAGGAGTTTGGTTTTGGCATTGTCATTTTGATCGACATCTGACTTGGGGTATGAACACTGCATTTATAGTAAAGAATGGGCCCACTACTGAGACAAGCATCCGCCAACCCCCTGCTTACATGCCTTCTTGTAAAGTGCCGTTAAAATCTTGGATACAAAACAACGATGGGTTGGATGAAGAAGATATGGAGAACTAAACAAGACTTGATTAGGTCCTGTAGTTCTATTTAGGTTTTATTAGTAATTAAATTGGGTCAAAGATGCAGAATATGATGGAGTACTACAGAGTTCATTATCTACAACCATGTTATGCTTATTGTCGTGTTTTTTATTTTTCTGCCGAGTCTTTTATAATTTTGCTGGTAATAAGGGGGATTGTTTCGCACTTCAATGCCATCTGCAAGAGGATTTTTTTGCCTAAAGATCTCTATATATCAAGACAACGGTGTTTCCGTAGTAGCACTAGTAGATTTATCCCTTTAGTCAATAATTGTCTTTTATCCTAATTCCACTAGAATAACTAGGTTGCTTATATAATGCTCTGTACCCAATAAGCAAAATAAATGAAAAGTTATGAAGAATTATATTTTTACAATTATTTGCTTGAGTTGTTAGAGATGAGATTTTTCTTTTGAGGTGTGATTTTTCCCTCTGTTAGGGTGGTGAGACTCTACCAAATTCTATTATTGGTCAATAAGACTCCATTCAACTTTGATTCCTATCATTATTCGGTGAGGCTCTGATTCAAACTGTGATTTTATCTTAATTTTGTTTTGTTCTTCCTTTGTCTTGCATCAATTAATATTAGTTTTAATTTTTGATTTATTTAATTTTTAAGAGTGAAAGATGTCTTTTCAATTCAATAAGTGGGCTCGACTTTACCTAACCCGGCCCGCCAACATCATCATAAGAACATGTTTGTGCTACTAACATACTTGACAAGCAAAGGGGCTCTTTAACCCCACTTAACGTACGTACAGTAGGACCATTTACCAAGCACTTGCGGATAATGTTATCACTACCACAGTAAATGTTATGGCTCGAGAGCCATCATAGTTTTCATCGCTTAAGAAAATCATTTTCACTGTGCAAAATGAGACTAGCTAGTATTCTAATTATAATCATAGAGTAAACGAAAGGAGAGCTTCTTGGTCAAACAAGTTACACGTGATATCATTTATATTAAAAAAAACTTTACTTAGAACTTCTAAACTATCAAGCGTTTTAAAAAAACTCTTCAAATTTTAAAAACTTTCAATTTTATTTCCTGAATTTTTCAGTTGCTATTCTTTGGCACACCAGTGATTGATGGAATTCTTCTTCAAGAAGGACAAAATCAAAAAGATAAAATCCTTAATCTGCGGAGAACATTTTACCTGTATTGGCGGAGAACATTTTCAAGCTTGCTCTGGAAAGAACATTGGATTCAAGGTAATTTCTCTCTCTCGTTGATAGCAGCAAAAGGCAATTTTTCTCTTTGATAATCCTTCGGCCTCTTTTTTGAAGGAATGGTACGAAATTGCTTTAGTATAAAAGAAGTAGCGAGTAGTGGCATACTTGCTTCCTAGCTAGGTCTGATTGAATGTTAGTGAATCGAATATTCTCATACCTCTATGAGTTAAGCATGCTCAGAATTTTGTGACATTTTTTTTTCATCAGTAGAGTATTACCGTCAACACTTGTTGACAGATTTAGGGGCAAGAACATCATGAAGTATGCTGCATCGTATGTGATTCATGCAGTTACTCTATAGTTGGGATTGCAATTTGTATAGCATCGTTCTGTGTTTTTGTTGCTTTTGACTGCTTCTGGTCCTGGTTTTTTCATTATTGCTTCACTTATATTAATTAGTTAACGGTTTACAACTATATATGTTTGTATATCATGGGATGGGATTCCTATTGCCACCAGCTCCCAGTATAATTACAGAGTTAGCCTTCTACTTTGGTTTTAAACAACAACTAGATTGACATACTAGCAAATCCTTAATTTGTTTTCCAAAATGTTATCATTTGGATTTAGGCTATGTGGTCTCTTTTGTTTGTTCTGTTTTTATTAATTTGTTTCTTTAAACCACACATAATGATGAAGTCCTACGGTTGTTTCACTTTCTATTTGTGTTTTGTATTTTATGATTGTGACCTAGTGAGGTTCCTTCGCCTGTTCCTCCCTCTGATCCCAGCCATTTCGGGCTATAAAAAAGTGAATGTTCAATAATGTATGTATTTATGTATAACATTTAGTATGTCTTTTTGTTAAAAGATGCATTATAATTCTTTTCACATGAAAAATAAGTTGGATATGCGTTTAAATTTTAAAATTAAATTATAAAAAAAAATCTCACGCAAGTTATGTACTAGTAAGCTAGTTATATGTAGCTTAGCGATGAAGAGAGAAAATTTTGAATATAAGATTAACAGATCGAGAGAGGATTTCCGAAGTTATTTTATTCAAGTATCTACGAATCAAGGCTCACAAGGAGGAAAACAACAAGAATAGAAACAGGAAACAATTATTCAAACGACTGCTCAAATCATAAAAAACGACATTGAAATTAAAGGTTGATCATTTCGTAGACGACACTAAAGGATGAAGCACACGCTTTTCATAACTATTTAGGAGGACAATCAGGGAAATTAGGCGGGGGTGGCAGAATCTTTTGGTCAGGGCCTTCCCCATCCTTCACAATGATAACACCGCTCATCCCCCAACTCGAATGCCGTTCCAAATGACAGTGCATAAACCAAACTCCTGAAAAACATCACCATATGTCATTATTCACAAATATCCATTTNCAGAGTTAGCCTTCTACTTTGGTTTTAAACAACAACTAGATTGACATACTAGCAAATCCTTAATTTGTTTTCCAAAACGTTATCATTTGGATTTAGGCTATGTGGTCTGTTTTGTTTGTTCTGTTTTTATTAATTTGTTTCTTTAAACCACACATAATGATGAAGTCCTATGGTTGTTTCACTTTCTATTTGTGTTTTGCATTTTATGATTGTGACCTAGTGAGGTTCCTTCGTCTGTTCCTCCCTCCGATCCCAGCCATTTCGGGCTATAAAAAAGTGAATGTTCAATAATGTATGTATTTGTGTATAATATTTAGTATGTCTTTTTGTTAAAAGATGCATTATAATTCTTTTCACATAAAAAATAAGATGGATATACGTTTAAATTTTAAAATTAAATTATAAAGAAAAATCTCACGCAAGTTATGTGCTAGTAAGCTAGTTATATGTAGCTTAGCGATGAAGAGAGAAAATTTTGAATATAAGATCAACAGATCGAGAGAGGATTTCCAAAGTTATTTTATTCAAGTATCTACGAATCAAGGCTCACAAGGAGGAACACAACAAGAATAGAAACAGGAAACAATTATTCAAACGACTGCTCAAATCATAAAAAATGACATTGAAATTAAAGGTTGATCATTTCGTAGACGACACTGAAGGATGAAGCACACGCTTTTCATAACTATTTAGGAGGACAATCAGGGAAATTAGGCGGGGGTGGCAGAATCTTTTGGTCAGGGCCTTCCCCATCCTTCACAATGATAACACCGCTCATCCCCCAACTCGAATGCCGTTCCAAATGACAGTGCATAAACCAAACTCCTGAAAAACATCACCATATGTCATTATTCACAAATATCCATTTATATATATATATATATATAGTGGGCTGTGAGATAAAGACAAAAGAGAGAGTACCAGGATTATCGGCTTTGAATCTAATAGCAGCCCATCCATTCTTAGGAACTCCGATGGTGTTAACTGCTGGTGGATATGTGGTATTGTAAGTTCCAGGGGAAGTATCGTGGTTCCAATTGCCATCACCCGTCCCAACCAAAAAGAAGCTATAACCATGAAGATGCATCGGATGATTCTCTGCATTCCCAACATTAGTCCCTTGGAACACTATTTCCACGTTTGCCCCATAATCTATCATAAGTGCCTTGGTTCCTACGCTTGGGAGTTCATATTCATCCAAATCAGGTCCTGTGTAGTTAAACTGCACGGGCGGCATAGCCGGGAAATCTTTGTCCAAGGGTAAGCCACTGCATAAGCATAAAGGTTTTAAAAGTAGTTTATTTTCAGTATAAGCAATTGAGTTATTATTCAAATTGAGTGATACTTCCAGCCTCCAGGTACGTACATGTTGCTTGGTAGTAGGTGCGTGCGTGCATGATTTATGGAGCATTTAACGATTATAAATATATATCAACCCTAAATCCTAATCATAGCAGCTAAAAACCGTGTGCACATGTGAATAATAGTGGATGATAATTAGCAATGATATACTTTAATAAAAATCCAATTAAAAGAATTAAAGTGGGAAGGGATCGATCTTCAGGAAACAGAAAAACAAGAAACAAATAAAAACAGTGTGGTGCAGTCGTAGGAACGTACCAGTAGTATGAATGAAGTATATCAGTGGTTGGGGTGAGGAAACTTATGTTGTTCAAGCTTGAAGATTGCCTGGTTGAATCCTTACAATCCGGATCGGTGCAAGGTAGCCGGTTTACAGAAACTGCTATCAAAATGCGTTTGATGTCGTCTGTCGGCACATCAACCGGGTTCAATGACTTTATTTGACTTGTGAAGTTGCTCGCAACATCCCTGTCGCTGGAATCAGGAAGGGACGGAGAGGGAATAGTGGTCGGAGGAGTAGCCCCTGTATACATAAGAATAGCTGAAGTGTGGTTCTTGTCGAATGGGGCATTTAGACTGTGGTCCATGAAAGGAGTAGCAACGATGTAATAGTAACTGGGTGCCTGGTTTGCTGTGAGCAATACATCCATTGTTTGTCCTGGGGTTATCATTATGTAATCGACGGTTATGGGAGTTATGTATGCACCATCTTGTCCCACAACTGTTATCGTGTGGTCTGCGATTCCAAAGAACATTTCCTCATTCATCACCGCATTTACTATACGGAGAAGATATGTCTTGCCGTGTTCGACTAATACAGGATAACTTGGATCTGCAACGTCAATATATGATATGATATATAATATATGAATTAGCTAGACAGGCAATTATTTCATAGACGTGAGAAAACTAACTAACTTTTAACCACCAGGAAACCATATATTTCATTGTTTAATAATCTTACCATCGGGGCAAGCATCTGAAGGTCCTAGTAGGCCATTGATGGCATATCCATCTGATATGTTTGGATCACCACCGGTTCTCAGGGCCTCTTCGATATTTTCCATGACATCTCCATTGTACCATTCTCCTGCAGCACAATAGAATTAATTAATTCAATATGCATCTATAAACTCGGCATTTGATTCTCTAAAGGGAATATGAGAATCTTGATCAGTATTATAACTAGTTAGCCATTAGTTAAGCTATACCAAGTACAAGCACGTGCTCTCCATCGGGCTGTGTATCATATGGATAAGGGGTTCCCTCTGGCGGCTTGATGACAATGGCACCATGGATTGTGGCACGTGACCAGTCACTATGGGCATGCCACCAAAGTGTTCCTTCTTCGTCAGAAAATATAACCTCATAAGTTAAGTTTGTTTGTGGTAAAATGGGCATTTGTGTGACGTACTCAGGACCATCATACCATGGATTTCTTGGCTGCTTCACTCCGTGCCTGTCAATTGTCATGGCCAAACTATTCTTTAGATTTCGTGATATTTTCATTAATTTCATACCATATATATCATGGACAACTGTGCTAATTGAGTAGTGATTTTGGTAACACCGGCGTGAGTAAATAGTAACTCACACGGGTGTTAAAAAATATAAATATTATTTTTTAAAAATGAATAGTAATTTTTTAAAAAATAATATTTTTTTGAGAGCCCCTACCATGCGGTCCATCTGCAAAAGGGGTATTTTGCAGCATCTAACCACATGGTGACACATCACCAAGCTTATTCTCAAATCACCAAATAAACCCAAACAAACAACTAAGAAAGAACCACGCCGAAGACCCATTGCCACAGACCCACGCCAGTAGACCCAAGACCCACACACCGGAGACCCACGGCCACAGACCCACGCCAGCAGACCCAAGACCCACACACCGGAGACCTACGGCCACAGACCCACGCCGGTAGACCCACGCACCAGAGACCCACGGCCAGACCCACACCGGCAGTGGGTCTGGCCTTTCACCGGCCGTGACCCGACTCCGAACCCGTCGAAATCCGCCTCAAAACTCGATTCTAATGCCTAAAATCCGTTCCTAATGCCTCAAAAATCGTTTATAATGCCTCAAACTTCGTTTCTAATACCTCAAAACTCGTTTTTTGATTCAAATCTAAAACCTAGATAGGAAAAGTTAACCTTTTAGAGATTTTATCACCCTAAAGGCCAAAAAAAAATGGCTCCGACATCGAAAATTGCTTGAGAAGATGACTCACGGCAAGAGAAGGAAGAAGAAGAAAAGAAAAAAGAGAAGGAACATGCCATCCTGTTGCAGAAGAAGAAAAGAAAAAAGAGAAGGAAGAAGAAGAAGGTGTGGCGTCACTGGCGTGGAGAGAAGGAAAAAAAAAAAGTGATGATAGTGTCAGCAGGCATGGAGAGAAAAGAAAAGAAAGAGAAAAAAAATCGAAAGAAATCTAGTGAATTTGGTCTTATGTTATTTTGGTGTAATTTTTGAACTTAAATTGAGGTGTCAACTAGGGATTAGATGCTGCAAAAGTTGGGTTTTACAGACCATCCACATTGAAGTTAAATTCTATTTTTTTTAACACTGGCGTGAGTTACTGTTTACTCATGTAGGTGTTACCAAAATACTACTCGTGCTAATTAGGGCACATATTAATGTCAAAATAGTTGACCATTATGGTTTTGGACAAATAACGTTAATCCTTAGGACTGATATGGGTATCATCCACGAGTACTTCATCAATATTATTGCATTAATTCCATTACGACCCAAAGCTTCCCCATCGACCGTTGCATGTATATTGTGAAATTTACTCTTTCTTTTTAATTCCCCAGAAATATAAAAATTATTCCCCCAAATTAAAATAATGCGTGGCATGCAGACTATATGTATATATGTATATATATATGCAGTCACTGGAGAGCGAGAGAGAGTTAATTCAGTACCAGTGAATAGTGACATCATAATCTCCATTGTTGTGAACATTGATATATGCCGTATCGCCTTTACGAACATGAATCGTAGGGCCAGGCCATTCGGGAAAGCCGTCAATTTCTACAGTAAACATGCTCTTTGTTTGGCCACACAGCCTTGTAAAATTCACGAGCGACTCCCTCAGCTGCAATCAAAACGAACAATTACATAACGTTATATATATATATACACATGTTGAAATAAAGGTTATATATTGAATCACACAATATAATGTACAGAAGAGGCCTATTTATATAGGCTAGTAATGCAAGCAACATATATACATAACCAATGTGGGACAGGCTATATATATAATCTAACAATATATATATATATATATATCAAAGTTGAAATTATAACGTGAACAACTTAGCTAGTGGACACTTACAATGAAGCTATAATGGTGCTCCTCGGCTGCCGTGCGAAGCAGCAGCCCATCGAAGAACAAAAAGCCAAGGAAAGCAAAAATCAAACCCATCTTCGTTACTCCCATACTGCAAACGATCGATATTGTAACTACTTCCTGTCTAGTGTTACTTTCAGCATGGACTTGGGGTCTATATATAGAGCCAACTTTCCTCAGACGCACCTCCCAGAATATTATATATATTTATATATAATAACAAATGACAAAAATAATGGGTTTTATAACTCTTGAAAAGCATGGGATAAAGATGCATGTGTTTGTACGTTTTCAGGGATTGAATCACAAATTTTAGATTCCGGAACGGCTATTTATATAACTTTCTACTGCAACCTAACGGCCGCTGTCTGTTTTTTTACGTTTGTCGGTACCTCGTTATATAAAATGTGCTACATTTGTTAAAGCTTAGGTCCCGTTTGGCAACTAATTAACTCTGTTTCACTTTTTTTTTTTCTAACAACAAATTTCAAAAACTCATTTTTATTGGCTTATTAGTATTATTCCAACAACAAATTCACAACTCATATGAGTTTCATTTAACTTTGTCTATTTGATCGATGTAACGTAGACAAATCTATTTCCAAGGCATGTGCATGTCGTAGATTCTCACCATACAAATGCTCCCATTTTCTCTGTTCTATCCACTCTCTATCTTCTTCTTTTTTCTGAGTTTATTTTAATTTTCTCTATTTGATATAACGGACATCCTAATATTGCATCCAATACAGAAATTCAACACATTCTTTTACTGGTCAAGGACCTCTTTATCACTGTACAACTACCTCTTAGTTTCGCAAAAGCTTAATTAAAACGATTTTTTTTTTTTTTTCTTTCTAATTAATACTCACAACGGGTGCCTATCATGAGCAATGGAAACGTTCACATTGCTTTCTTCGCTTTTAAGAATATTCCCCTATGAACTTATAGCTGGAATTTTCTTTTTGAAAGTGCATGTACAATAATAAAAGTTCAAAGACTCTTTCTTCTTTTTTATTGTTTTCCTTTATTATTTTATTTCGCATAATGGAATACGACCGAGGACGAGGTCATGGCATGGATTATATTAAACCGCAGATTACCAAGTTGAGCTGTTTCATATCCATCCAGGACCATCCTTTTTGCATTTTGGCACGTGGACAATTTGTCCAAAACTCAATCACGATTATTTTATTATGATTTTCAAAATTTTAAAACTACAATTGAATATATATTAGATGGATTTTTATTGAATTTTGATATGTTAAGTATATATGAATGAGTGTAAAAAGATAGAGTCTCACATTGAATTTATGTAAGAAGTGTGCGTGGTTAATATGGCATTGTCAGCCTCAAATCCATAGGCTTAAGTTTTTGGGTTGTGTAGCATTGTTGAGAATAATCCCACATATATTGCCGGCCTGTGGATAAAATCTTGAGCATGTTTATAAGAAATATAATGGATAACCCTCTCATATTGAACCGGTTTTATGAAATAAGTTAGGCCCACAAATTTCTTCAAATATCAATCTCCCTAACAAGATTTAATAGTGATTTTAAAAACCACTTATGGGTGTAAAAAAAAATTGAAGTAAGAGCACTTACAATGAGCTTTTATATTTATTTTTTTTAAAAAAAAAATAACAAAACTCATTAAAACACCCATTTAACAAACTCCATTTTTTACTCTATATATATTTCACTATTTTCATATATGTTCCTCACATTAATTCCAAGAGCCAAAAAGTTAAAGTTATATAATTTTTTAAAATTATTTTTTACTCTATTTTCTCTTAATTGGTTTAAAACTAATAAAAAATAATACTAAACTAAAGTAGGAAAGGTATAAGGACTTTGATGTTTGATTTTTTTTTAAAAGCAACTCTCTAAATTTGATAAAGTAAATTTTTCTCATCAAATTCAGTTTTTATTTGAGGAATTTATTTGTGAATATTCTTACAAAATAAGGATTTGCTCGTTCTTATTTTATTATTAAAATTTAAAGTTGATACATGTTACAACGTTCATAATATCAATACATCTATAAACAACAATAAATCTTTTGGCTGCACAGAAAAACAAAAAAAGAAAAAGAATAAAGGCGCCTTGACGTGCAGCAAGTGGAACTAAATAAAGCAACTGCAACATGAGTACGGGTCGATTTAGTGTGAGATTTGGTTTAGGGTTTTATATTCAAATACGAGGAAATGAGTACTGAGTAATGAACAATTTAGTAGTTGACTGTTTGTTAATTTATAAAGTAAGTATCATAAAAACTCTTACTAATAATATATATTTTAATAATTAGTGTATTACATTGGTTTATAAAAAAGTTTTGTTAAAAGTTATAGAACCCTTCATAATATACAATTTCGAAAACAGGGAGATGAAAGAATTACATGTATTATTATTGAGAAACGCTTTTTTACGTTCATGGTGCATCTAACTTATGTTTCCGCGTTGATATATTCCATCTATCATTTTTGTGTGTGTATTTTTAGAAGTGTTATATTTTTATCTTTCATCGGACGTCTCTCATCTATCTCTATTCATAATTTTTTTTTTTTTTTTAAAAAAAAATCATCGTTAAATATGGCTTTGATATAGATTCAATTGTAAATTTAAAAAAGAGATGTATGAGATATGAAGGAGTACTACATAGCACGTCTTTTTTTTTTCCTTAATTAATGGTCGATGAAGCATGCCAACTCAACTAAAATGTATGTGAAATATAATGGACCCCAAAATGCCCAAAATAAAAAATAAATAAAAATTCTTCTTATTATTATTATCATACATATTGTCGGAATGTTTTTTCTGAGCAAAAATGGTAAGTCGAAGAGACCAATTGTGACTATCTTATCTTGGAATGACCATAGTAGCATCTACTACCGCTGAGAGTCGCGTTCCCTCAAGTCCGACTGAGCCATAATCTAACCCAATCCCATCAAGGCATCAATGGGAACCAAGGTGGCTAATATTAATCAGACATATATATGTGGGGATTCTCAATTACGAAGATTCGAACCTACGCCTTAGTACATGCCCAACTACTTTGGAGATTTCTTTGGGCTATTGAACCACCACCCTTGATAGTAGATTAATGATATTGTTAGAATGTTGGTTCTTGATAACTTACCCTAATTAAAACAAAACCTTTTTTTTATATTTTCTTTTTTTTTTTACGAATATGCATTGAATTAAACAAAACTGCAATACAAGGGATCGAGAAGGCCGCCGACGAGGCCGCCAAAAACAACTAGCCAGATTACAACAAAGCAACCTAAAAAACACACACAACAACAACTCAGATNCCGCTGAGAGTCGCGTTTCCTCAAGTCCGACTGAGCCATAATCTGACCCAATCCCATCAAGGCATCAATGGGAACCAAGGTGGCTAGTATTAATCAGACATATATATGTGGGGATTCTCAATTACAAAGATTCGAACCTACGCCTTAGTACATGCCCAACTACTTTGGAGATTTCTTTGGGCTATTGAACCACCACCCTTGATAGTAGATTAATGATATTGTTAGAATGTTGGTTCTCGATAACTTACCCTAATTAAAGCAAAACCTTTTTTTTTATATTTTCTTTTTTTTTTTTACGAATATGCATTGAATTAAACAAAACTGCAATACAAGGGATCGAGAAGGCCGCCGACGAGGCCGCCAAAAACAACTAGCCAGATTACAACAAAGCAACCTAAAAAACACACACAACAACAACTCAGATAGATATACAACAATTATAATTAATGCAACCTAGATATATAAAGGGAAAAATATTATTTAGCCCCCTCAACTACCAGCGATTTACTATTTAGCCCCCTCAAGTATCAAAAGTTGTTAAATGGCCCCCCCAACTACCAAACAGTTGTGTTTTAGCCCCCTCCGTTAGTTGTTGCCGTGAAAGTGGATGAAAAAATAAAAACTACGTCGTTTTGAGATTACAAGTTACCAAAATACCCTCAACTAACGGAGGGAGCTAAAACACAACTGTTTGATAGTTAGGGGGGCCATTTAACAACTTTTGATACTTGAGGGGGCTAAATAGTAAATCACTGGTAGTTGAGTGGGCTAAATAGTATTTTTCCCATATATATATATATATGAACTGGCAAACCCGCATTTCTTGCCGTTGCAGTAAGTCCTCTATTTCACCAAGAACTCTCTGCCCCCATCATCGCCAACTCTCTTCCCCACCACTTCTTCTGCCACAGCATATTCCAACCCAGCCTCGTAGACCCTCACCAAGTCCTCCCCTATCAAACCAACCTTAACCCATTCATTAAGACGGAAATATCATACTAGAAGGTACGAGGAAGACACACATTGTAGTGTGTGATTGGTTTGTTCCAAATTTCATCAGAAACCCAGATATATGTACAACCGCATGGCAGTATATAAAGGAAATATAAGCATCATTTTCAATAAAGACTGAAAAAAGAAGAAGAGAGAGCATAGAAGGCGTTTGTATATGAAGGTATATACGAAAATGAGAAAAAGAAGAGGCTATTATTTACATATAATTAACAGGAAAAAAAAAAAAAAGAAAAAAAAAACCGTGTTAAGATGGAGAACACCAAGATTTTGTTCCATGCATCATTGTTTAAGCCTAATCTGATGAACAAATCCATAATTCCACCATACCTTCCCTTCTTTAAGCCACATTCTCCGGCCCCTTATCCCCATGAAAATCCGATGAAGAAGCCGCCGAGTAATTCATCTTCCCGTTGTTAACCCGCTCTGAGCTACGTCCCTACGGCTACACCCACGGCTACGTCCTTTCTTCTTTTCCCGCCCAACAACGACTCACACTCAAACCAAACCGTGGCACCACAATCTTCACCGTCTATGCCATCCAAAACCAAGAAAAAGGCTTCCAAGAAACTTAGGAAACGCTTCCAAGAAACAACGCCGACGACGAGTCGTATGGTGAAGTCAACAAGATCATCGGTAGCAGAGTAGTGGGAGGTGGGGCCGCCATGGAGTACTTGATCGAGTGGAAAGACGGGCATGCCCCTTCCTGGCTCCTGTCGGATTACATAGCTAAAGATGTGGTGGCGGAGTACGAGAGTCCGTGGTGGAACGCAGCCAAGAAAGCCGACAAGACGGCTTGGCGGCTTGGTGGCTCTTCATATGGCGGCTGGGTATGTTAAGCTGGGTGTTGCTAGAGCTGGGTGCGGACCTGGAGATTCAAGATGACAAGGGACGCGCGCCGTTGGCTTTGGCGAAAGAGGTCTTAAAGGTTACGCCTAAAGGAAACCCCGTTCAATTTGCAAGGAGATTGGGGCTTGAGAGTGTGATTAGGATGTTGGAGGGGGCAATATTCGAGTACGCAGAGGTGCAAGAGATATTGGAGAAGAGAGGGAAGGGTGATCACCTGGAGTATTTGGTCAAGTGGAAGGACGGTGGAGATAATGAATGGGTCAAGGCTGGTTTGATAGGAGAGGACTTGGTGAGGGACTACGAGGCTGGGCTGGAATATGTTGTGGCAGAAGGAGTGGTAGGGAAGAGAGTTGGCGATGATGGGGGCAGAGAGTTCTTGGTGAAATAGAGGACTTACTGCAACGGCAAGAAATGCGGGTTTGCCAGTTCATATATATATATATATATATATGAAAAAAATACTATTTAGCCCCCTCAAGTATCAAAAGTTGTTAAATGGCCCCCCCAACTATCAAACAGTTGTGTTTTAGCCCCTTCCGTTAGTTGATGGTATTTTGATAACTTGCAATCTCAAAACGACGTAGTTTTGATTTTTCCATCCACTTTCACGGCAACAACTAATGGAGGGGGCTAAAACACAACTGTTTGGTAGTTTGGGGGACCATTTAACAACTTTTGATACTTAAGGGGGCTAAATAATAAATCGCTGGTAGTTGAGGGGCCTAAATAGTATTTTTCTCATATATAAAAGTTCTTAATATATATTTATTACATAAGTTATAGCTTTCTTTGTCTTTTCCTTTTTCCCATTAAAAATCACTTATTGAAATTAATTAATTAATTAATAGTGCTCGTGGCTCTCGTGGATGATAAAAACGAAGCACTTTTAAAATTAATCTCACATAAAGTTACGTGTGGCATGTCCAACGACCATTTACACAAATACTATCTATCAATATATCTATCTATCTACCATTTACACATTTTTTTTTAAGAGAAAAATGTATAAAAATAAAAGGCATCAATTATTTATGGCAATTAACATAATAAAAATAAATAAAAAGCAGAAGAAATTAACATAAAGCCTAAGTTGCCACGTCATAAAATTTTCAAAATTATGTGAATTTTATTAAATACTCTAAAATTTAATCTAATTTCATTTAATTTAAAATAGAGAGATTATGTTCCCAAATGTTACACCGAGAAATGATAAAAGTTTACTTGAATTTCTCAAAAAATAGGACCACTAAATCATGTTGGTCCAGTGGATACTCCAATATTCCTGCCATATATAGTTTTTCACACTCGATAAACCATTATATAATTCCCACGCCTGCATTAATTCCAGCAGGTATATGCTTATAATATTCCGACCATTGTTGATTTAATATACGTTAAATTGTCCACGTGATAATTAATCCTTAGTTTTTTTCTTTAGTTTATTAGATCGTTTTCCGTTAGAGAGAAGCCCGAAAATTTATTATAACTTTCCGATAAGGGCTAGTGAGCTTTTTATATGTCTTGGTCGTGAAGGCCAAAATGTAATATATATATTAAAGTTAAACTATGAGATCCTTATCCAATGGAGTGTGGATGTAATTAATTATGATATTTAAAGGCCTCATTTCTTTAAAAATAAATAAATAAAGGGCTCATTTCCCAATTGAAAATCGCCAATGTCCGCCAAATTAGATTCCAAGAGGACTCAGGGACGCGTGTCCATTATATAAAAAGATGATCCCATTTACATTACCCAATAAAAACTAAGTAATAATGATATAGCTGGATAGAGTTAATTAATACCCAAAAAAAAAAGAAGTAATTTATATCAAAAGGTGTTTAATTATTATATTAAAACTTACTTCTTTTTTATTGAGACATGCTTATTTCTCACGTTCTCTTAATTTTAAAAATTACTATTAAATTGTTGTGGTCTATCTTCTCCGGGTCTTTCTCTCCTCCTCCAACTTATTATCTCTTTTTTAATTTGTAGCTATCAAAAAATCGCATTATTGTCCTTAAGAGGTAATTCAATCGATTGTGAACCACGCCTTATAAAGCGGAGGTCACAAGTTCGAATCCCTCTTCTCCCTACCTTTACGTGGACATGTCAAAAAAAAAAAAAAAATCGCATTATTAATGCCCATTCTATTTTCTAGAAACGTAAAGGTGAATACACAAGCTGGCGCAGCCATCTGATGAGTGTGTGTGACTATAGGAAAGTAATGATAATTTTTACGTAATTTTCTTATAAAAAAAAAAAAATTATCATCACTTTACCTTTGAATATTCCATTCCTATTTTGATGTTTATTTCAATATTATTAAAGGAAGTTTGTTTCGACCTAAAATATTTTTTAAAAAAACATTTTTCAACGTTTAGCTACGGTGAAAGAGAGTGTGTGAGAATAGATAGACTTCGAGGTTGGAATTGAGATCTAGTACTGTCATAATTGACTGCTCATATTTTACTTGCAAATTGGGCAAGCAATTTGTGAGGGAGCCCTTTTGGAGTCTACCTACCTAGGTAGATGTTCAGGAAGCTTGAGGTCTGCTCAGGCAAGTAGGCTCCATAAAGAGCATTAATTGATCTCACAATATTCTAGCTACTTAGAGGTGTACATGGAAGAGTGGCAAAAAATTGTTTACGCATATGAAAAGCATAAACATTTTACACCTCATGAAGGTTATTTTCCTTAGTCAATTAAAATAATTTAGGTTGGCCAATATTTTACACCAAGCCAAACACTCAAAAACAAGAAAAATCTGTTTTCAAAAAATATTTTACATCGAAATAAACCGGGCCTAAATGCAAAAATGAAGCTCGTAATTAATCGATCTTAGACTTTTGAAGTGAGGTGCCATCTACATTCATATATACCCTCACACTTCATATATATTCTCTCTTTAAAGAATAGTGATAAGTTCTCATGAAAGATGTCTATTCAAAATTTCAAATTGAGCAGCCACACAACTCTTTGAAGAGTAACATCTAATAAACAGACACAATTCTTTTGGAAAAATTACAAATGTTGTGAAGAGGTAACCAGTACTGCATCTATATATAGTAAGATGCATGTGATATATTTATTATTCTTGCACTCTCTGCCAATAAATGTGTCCTGAGATCAACACCCTAACAAGAGAAATTACAATTGATAGCATGTCAAAAAAAAAAATAAAAATTGATAGAGATTAGAGACCATCAAGATAGCTAGACCTCGTTCTTCATTCCAACATGCATGGTATGTCGAAGCAATATTCCAGCACAACTATAAAGGATATATATATAGGATATATAATTGGTAGTTTTCGAGATTAATCTTAACTTGAGAAAGAAAATTAAAGGGTACATATATCTCTATCAATTTCTTTTGTTTTGTTATTTTTCTTGCCAAATATCGAAAAAATTATACTTCTATATATAATTTCCAATATTTAACAAACACCCATAACTCCTAATGCGTCAAATTTTAAAAAACACGAAAAGTAGATCTGTTTGGTAAAAAAAACTTCGACAATACTTTTTTGAATTTTTTCTCTAAAAAAAAAAAAAACTCTCAAGACTTTTTCTAAAAAACTTTTTCAAGCCTTTTTATAAACAAAAGCTTTTATTTCTAAATGGATTTAGCGTTTAGGGTATTAATACAGATATCAGAATATTATTGACGCATGCATGCAGCTTTCAATGTAAATGGATAAATTAATATTAAACATGAAAAGATTCATTTCCTATTGTCTTAATTTGTTACGAGATGATCACTTTGTGGAACATTATTCCGCAGGGAATAGTGAATTAATTTCTTGGTAAACCCAATGCATCGTAGCCTTTATATCGGTTCTTGTTAAAACTTTTTATTTTTAAATAAATAAAAAAAGAAATCAATAATTACTACACCTTGCCGCAACGTTGATTCGACAGCATGGACCAAGTAAAATTTGGACAAATCGTGGAAGACACAAAGCTTGTGTTGAGGTCCTTCCGTCATTGGAGCATTAGCCACGTCAGTAGAGAGGCAAATGGTGCAGCCCATAGTTTAGCAAAGGAGGCGATTCGGATGGTCATAGACAAAGTGTGGATGGAGGAAACTCTTGATTGTATTTCCTCTATTGTTTCTTTAGAGCATTCTGCTCTATTTTTGTAAGAGTCTTTGAACTCTTGTACTCCTATTCATTTTAATGAATGAAAAGTATCTCCTTGTTTCAAAAAAAAAAAAGGGTAAGAGATCAGGGAGACAGGCTAGAATCTTTCGATAAAAGAAGATTATGGGAATCGAACCTGATCATCACAATTAATTGTTTGAAAATGGCGAAGGAGATAATTGAAAACGCACGTGCTTTCATCGTAATAAATATTAATGATTCCTTAATTTTTCCTTCAGCTCTGTTTATTACTGTTTTCTTAGAATATATATATATTTTTAATGTCATATAAAGATTAAAAATAGTTTTGAATGTTTTGTGACTTTGTGAGTATTTTGTGTTTTAGATTTTTTACAAATATTAAAAAATAAAAAGTAAAACAAAAATTGTTATAACAAAGTACGACTTTGAAGACAGAAACATCAATTCTAATGAAATGGAATCTGAGATTACCTTAAATCAAAGTTATTACTGGCGCCACTGGCTTTCTATAAGAGGAAAACATCATCAGATTTTGGGACACTCGATCGGAACATACAAATGAGAAATTCTGGAGATCAACAAAAGCAGTTGAAGATGGCCGGAGAGCTAGCTAGTAGTACTCTAGAGTATTGAAGAAATTCAAAGCAGTCCATCGGGCTTCCTTGATTTTATATGCCTAATCATATTTTGTTAGTACAAAAAAAAAATGAAGTACAAAGATGTACTACTGCATCTTAATTACTTGCTAAAATAGTACTTTATCCTTCCTTCCTTCCACCAAACCATACCATATCTAATACCTTAGAGTTAAATTTTCACTTGTTTTAACTTATTAGAGGGGTTTACATTGTTTATGTCATTTAATTCACCCTAAAGCTTGAAATATTTCACGTGTTAATTATCTGGCCGTACATGTGAGGATCGAGAAGTACTGTCAAAATATTAATTTAACAATTAAATCTATCTCTTCAATTATACTTAATCTTTTGAAACAAATGATAATTTAACATGATATCATACTAAAAGTTTTGAATTTGAACCTTAATTATCTCTCTAATTTACATTCTATTTTAATCAAATATTTGAAATATTGAATCTTACTTATTAAAAATTAATAAAATTGAGCCTAGATGTGTTTGAGCAACCCTCTCTTGCTGAGTTCCACACCTACCGTAATTTAGTTGAGAATGTTAGCTACGTCGACATTGTTATTAGAGAAATAGAGAATTATAAGATAAAAATATGTCATCAAGAAAGCGCAATTAAGTCAAATAAGGAAGACAGCATTCAAACATAGTGGGTTGATTACGTGAAGAGAATTGGGCTCAAACCCGGCCAATTACCACACCAAAATATACAACTCTAACCCCTGCTCATTATTCTTAAGGGTTAAATACTTAATACCCCTTTAGAGTTTTAAGACTTTATTTATTTCCCCTTAGTGTTTAATTTTTATCATAGGAGGTACTTATGGTTTTTATAAATGACTGTTTTGGTACTTCCATCCACTTACCGTTAAGTTATTTAACGAAACTCCATGTCACTAACAGGTGGTACACTAAAATTTGAACACGTGGCATAAGTGCCACATCATAAATTATGTACCTTGCCACCTAATATCCAAGTAAGTAAATTAAAAACATTAACTTTTATTTTTTTTAACAAATGAATTAATATTAATTAAAAATTAAAATAAGTATAGATTTAAAATACCCACACCCATTGAATTAAAACAAGTGTATTGAATTAAAACAAGTGTTTTTCACTTTTCACGTTTTCAATTCATTCACCTTCAAGAACAGAATGTCCAACCCCAAGTGATTCTCCCAACCCAACCCCAATTTTCTTTAGCAGCAACCGTGAATGCTACTGGCACTTTCTAGATATCCATATGAACAAATTATTTCCGGAAACTATGACTTTGTATGCTTTAATTTTTCTGTTCTTTAATTTTCTTATTGTCATATTCCCGTGACAGAAATATGCATTTATAATCTGACAATAAGAAAATTAAAGTACAGAAAAATTAAAGCACACAAAGTGATAGTTTCCAAAAATAATTTGTTCATATGGATATCTAGAAAGTGCCAGCAGCATTCACGGCTGCGGCTGGAGAAAATTGGGGTTGGGTTGGGAGAATCATATGGGGTTGGGCATTCTGTTCTTGAAGCTGAAGGAATTGAAAACGTGAAAAGTGAAAACACTTGTTTTAATTCAATGGCTTAGAAGAAAAAAAAAAAAAAATCAATGGGTGTAGATATTTTAAATCTGTACTTGTTTTAATTTTTAATTAATATTAATTCATTTTTTTTTAAAAAAAATGAAAGTTAATGTTTTTAATTTACTTACCTGGATATTAGGTGGTAGGGTGCATAATTTATGATGTGACACTTAAGCCACGTGTTCAAATTTTAGTGTACCACTTGTTAGTGACATGGAGTTCCGTTAAATAACTTAACGGCAAGTGGATGGAAGTACCAAAACAGTCATTTATGAAAACCATAAGTATCCCCTATGATAAAAATTAAACCCTAAGGGGGAATAAATAAAGTCTTGAAACCTTAAGGGGGTATTAAGTATTTAACCCTATTCTTAATTAAGACCAGTAACCATATGCTTGAGCCCAATCCACATTCAATTCGCAAGCTACCTAAACACAAGATCCAAAAATTTGCTTATCTTGTAGCCCACAAAACACATATCTTTAACAAGTCAACACACCGAATCGATCAAAGATATGGCCATACACATAAAATTTCATCAAAACTTTTTTCTTTTTCAAATATAGTTTTATTATCCCCGGCCAATTAAATACCGAATAGTACCAGCATGTGACATGATCAGAGCTTCCAGTACGTGCTAGCACAATTCAACTTGTCCCATTACATTACATCAACATTATTTGCCACTTGTATATTTAAAACCATGAAAGAAAGAAAAAAAACAGTGTACCGTACGTGTCGATCGCCATATATATGAACGAAGCTTTCATACGAAATCTACAAAATCTATATCACTTGGTCGTCATCATCATCCCAAAACTTCCATGATGTGCTAATGTCTCATTGTCAATAAATACGACAAAAAGAAAAGGAAATAGAATCGAATGCATGAGGCCCATAATCTGATGATGAGGTGTATCACCTTAATTAACGGATCGGAATGACATTACAAAATTGTAGTTTAATGTATCTAAATATCATATCACACTTATATTTTTGTGAGACTTTTTTTCAAGAAAAATATTTAACACGTACATAATAAAATAATGAACTTATATTATATTATACAATATTAGAATTAAAGCAAACGTGGGGGAGCCTAGGGAGAAAAAGGTGTCCATTCTTTTCGTGTATTCGGTGGAAAGAAGTCAATGACCACCGGCCTCTCTGTCTCTGACTCTCTGGCTTCCCCCTTTTCCCATCTCTTTTAAAAAATCATTTTACGCGTGATGCTTTAATTAAACTTACTTTGTCAAGAATCAAGATGGAAGAGAAAAACACGGTTGCCGCGGATTAGAAAAATAAAGATAATATAATATAATGTAATGGCGTTTCTTTTAAATTAAGGATCGAATCGTTGTCACAAAAGAATATATAATTCAGGCCATAAAAAAAAATTAATTAATTAATTTCTAACCAGCCATTGTGAACGGACATATGCTTCTTGCACCTCATTCAGTGTTAATTCAACGCAAAGCCGTGTTGGATTGGATCCATTTATTTAATTTAACACATAATGCATGCACCGACGACACTACTGATCCCCTCAAGTATATATATAGTTATATGATCATATCATCAGGGCCAAATAATCAACTTCTTGCAGGAATTGATTCGTAATTAATGCAGTTTTGGTGTTTGTTTCGTGTAGCGATTTTGCATGTTAAATGAACGTTTTCAAATAAAATCGCAAAATCCTCAAAAAAAAAAAAAAAAAAAAAAGCAAAAAATATTCCATTTAAGAGTATTATTTTCTTCAAATTGCAAATTTTACGATATATTTAACTGTTTTTTTTTTATGAAATTGTTATCTTCTAAGATTAAAACTATTCTTTTTTTTTTTTTTTTTTTTGAAAGAAAACATAACTTCATTCAATTATAAATAAACTTGTTCTGCACTTACAATTTCCTGCACTAACATAGGAAAATTATCATACCATATGTGTTCAACCCCAATAGAAAGAGCTAACTTTGCTAGACTATGAGCAGCCTTGTTTGCCCCTTGGTGTACATGAGAAACTTTCCAGTCATTGAAGTTCTGAGGAAGCAATTTGATATCATTCAAAACTGGACCATTTTGTCCCCAACAGAGCTCCGGTGAATTGAGTGCATGCACCACTTCTAAAGCATCACCCTCAAGTTCTAGGTGCGTTGCTCCCAACTGGACTCCAAGGACTACTGCTTTTCATGCCGCTAAAGTTTCAGCCATGGTAGGATCGCTAATCTGATTTAGGATGGAGCTAGACATAGCCAAAACACGTCCCTCGTGGTCCCTTGCTAATATACCCATACCCATCTTGCCTGTTTTAGGATCTAAAGCCGTATCCCAGTTGATTTTCAAGACTCCAATTGGTGGCTTTTTCCAACGTACGACAGTTCGGGTGGGCGGCTGCCCCTCTATTGGATCGACCTTGTTCCTTTTTTTTCCAATGCTTTATCATGCTGTTCCATCTGAGCACAGGCAGCTTGGACAAGATCCCTTGGAGCCTTGAATTCCCCCTTGAAAATGACATTATTTCGTCGGAACCAGATCTGTCTCGCAACAGTCACCGCCAATCTTAAATCCGCATCCGTTAATCTCTCCACCAGATGCGTGAATATGCTCAAGAAGTCATCCTCAAGACAAGGACATTTCTAAATCCACACAGGGCACTCCAACCACACATCTTTGGCCGCTTGGCAGCTCCATAGACTATGTCCGACAGTTTCCGACTCCAGATTACAAATAGGGCATTTGTCATCTTGTGTCACTCCTCTTTTGGACAAGTTTGCTTTGGTAGGGAGTATGTTGTTGCATGCTTTCCATAGAAATAGATGTACTACTCTTGGACAGTTTAGCTTCCATAGGGCCTTCCACATACTCTCCTTGATTCCTTCATTTGAACACTCACCTTTATCCACCAAAGAGGACTCTTTTGCCAGATGATATGCGCTACGGACAGTAAATATTCCCTTTTTCATACCAGCCCACACAATTTTGTCTTTTTGGCCTAGGGGACTCAATGTCATGCTGCATATCCATTTAGCTTCATCTTCTTGAAAAACTTCCCTTATAAGCTCATAATTCCACCATTTAGTAGAATCATCTATTAAGTCTTTAACCTTGGCATTTTCTCCCAAAACTCGCACAAGAGATTGGATCATTCTCGAAAAAGTGGAGTCAATCCATCTGTCGCCCCAAATCTTAATCGAGTTACCAGCCCCCACTCTCCAAATCATATCATCTTGGACTAGTTGCTTTGCTCCCCAAATACTCCTCCAAACATATGAAGGGTTACTCCCTAACTGAGATGAGAGAAAAGACTCCTTAGAGAAGTATTTCTTTTTCAGTACTTGGGCTACCAAACTCTCTTCATTTTGCATTATTCTCCATCCTTGCTATGCTAACAAGGCCATGTTGAAAAGCTCCAGGTCACGGTATCCTAAACCTCCCTTCTGTTTTGCCAACCCCATCTTGCTCCATTTAAGCCATGCGATTTTTGAGCCATTGCTTTGATGTCCCCACCAGAACTTTGATAACAAGGAGTTAATCCATTGACACAAAGTTTTTGGTAGCTTGAACACACTCATAGTGTAGGTGGGTATTGCTTGAAGCACCGCCTTCATTAATACTTCTTTTCCGGCATGAGATAGGAACTTTTCTTTCTAGGCGTTTATCCTGTCCCAAATTCGCCATTTGATACTAGCAAAAGATGCCACTCTAGACTTACCGACCATTGATGGCAGTCCCAGATACTTCTTAAAACAAGTTGTTGGGGTCACCCCCACCATATTAACAAGAGAGGCCTTGACTGTGTTTGTCGTGTTCTTACTAAATAGCAATGAAGTCTTATCCCTATTCAGTTTTTGTCCAGACGCTTTTTCATATAACTCCATTATTGCTTGGATACTCCTCCATTCATAGGGACTCGCTTTACAAAATAAAACATTGTCATCAACAAAGAAGAGGTGGGTAATCCTCGGCCCTCCCCGAGCGACAGCCAACCGCGTGATAGATCGCTCCCTTTCCACCTTTTGCAACAAGTGACTTAACCCCTCAGCACAAATTAAAAATAAATATGGGGATAGGGGGTCACCTTGTTGTATGCCACGCGTAGGGAGGATCTGTCCGTGAGGTTGGCCGTTGATGAGCACCGCATATGTGACTGTACGAACACATGTCATGATCAGTTGGACCCATTTGTCTGAGAACCCTATTTTCCTCATGATTGCTTCCAAAAAATTCCATTCCACCCGATCATAAGCCTTACTCATGTCTAGTTTCAGAGCCATAAATCCCTGTTTTCCTTTCAAACGTTAACCATAGAATGAAAAGCTTCAAAAGCCACAATAATATTGTCAGTTATATGTCTTCCAGGAATGAAAGCACTTTGATTGAATGAAACAATGTAAGGTAAAACTGTTTTCATTCTGTTTGCCAATACTTTCGCAATAATCTTATATAAGACATTACACAGACTTATTGGTCGGAAATCAGTAACACTGACCGGACTTTTTATTTTCAGAATTAAAACAATATGTGTATCATTCAAAGAGTTATCAAAAATTCCATGGTTCAAGAAATTAAGTACAGTTTTACATACCTCACCCTTGACAGTAGTCCACGAACTTTGGAAAAACCCTGCACTAAAACCATCTGGCCCTGGTGACTTCATCGGTTGCATTTGCTTAATTGCTTCATCAACTTCTAGATCAGTGAACTCTCGGCACAAAGCATTGTTCATTACTGTCGTTACACGGCACTCCAAACCTGCAAGACAAGTCTCGACATCCTGTACTCCTCATGAGGTGAACAATTCCTGATAATAGTGAAGAAAAGCTTGAGTTACATCTCCTGGTTGCTGCCATTCCTATCCTGTTATATCACGCACCCTCTGGATTCTGTTTGTTCTCCTCTGTTGATTTGCCCAAGCGTGAAAATATTGAGTATTCCGATCGCCATTCTTGTACCAGTTTTGTTTTGCTCGTTGTTTCCATCGCAAATCCTCTTTTTCCAGCAACACCTCAATTTCAGCATTTAGATTCTTTATTTCTTCACTATTCTCAGGACCTTCATTACGTTGAAGCACCTCCACCTCACGAGTTTTCTGTTTTATTTTGGCAGCACTATCTCCAAACTTTCCCTTACTCCATCTTTGGAGACTTATTCGGCATGTGGATAATTTAGAAACTACATCTTCATGTGGTGTCGCATTTCACGCCTCCTTTATTACTTGTTGGTATTCCTTTTCCAGAGTCCTGTTCATTTCAAATTTGAATCATTTTTTGTTTTTGCCATTCACCTGCACATTCGCATCCAACAATAACAAAATCGGTTTGTGGTCTAAGGAGCGACCAGCTAGTACCTGAACACTGGCTTCTTTGAACATACTACACCATTGAGTGTTAGCTACCACACATTCAAGTCGAACTTTGATAAAATTCCCATCTAGTTGACAATTGGTCCATGTATACTTAGCTCCCGAATAACCCAGGTCACTGAGGTTACACTTCTCTAATGTAGATTGGAATAATTCCATTTGTCCTTCTCTTCTAGGGTTTGCCCCCCATTTTTCGCTTTGTTCCACTATTTCATTGAAATCTCCTATACAAAGCCAAGCCATGGGGGAATAAGTCTATAAATGCTGCAACAGGTCCCATGATTCCTTTCTTTTATTCCACTCCGGATGGCTGTAAAATCCAGTTAGTTTCCATTGTACCCCTGTGGTCATATTTGTCACAATAGCATTTATATGGCGGCGTGAATAATTTTGTATTTCCAACTCTTCAGCCTCTCTCCATAAAAGCGCTAGACCGCCGCTCTTTCCCACCGGGTCCACAACAAACAAGCCAGCATAGCCAAGCTGACCCCGAATCACTTCCATCTTTATTTTATTTCTTTTTGTTTCCATAAGAAACAAAAAGTTAGGTATCTTCTCCTTTACCATTTGGTAAAGGTCACGAACTGTCCGGAAGTTTCCAAGCCCCTAACAATTCCAAATAATTAGGCTCATGGTTGTGGGCGGGGCTGTATCGCAGCCTCCGCTGTATCATTCTCTGTTTCCGTCTTTGTTACAAAGTCTTCAAAGTCTGTTTCTATTTCCTCCTCCAGATAGTCCTCCCATTTTCTAGATTTTAGGTGTCTTTGGTCCTCACTATTTAACCCCCTACCTCGGCTTTTCTCTTCCCCATTATAGCAGATAAAGTTCCTGCTGAGGTGGTTTCCTCTCCCTCTACCCGTGACACCCTTTTCCATATCATGAAAGAATTTTTGTTGCGTACCTGATTGTTTTGCGCACCTCCCGGTTATGCCATGCTGAATTCGGACTCCATTGCTTGTGTGTTTGATTGGGCCATAAGTATTTCAGCAGGTTGGGCCATCTCTGTTTCATTTGGTGCTGCAATGTCAGCTTGTGGGCTTTGATTTTCATGAGCTTGTTTTTCCATTTCAAGCCCAACACCTAAAGATGGAGCCCAGGTAGCAAGACCCGGTTTTGGGCCAATTTGGTGCGCCTCCAGCTGGTCCCCATTAATACTCCTCAACTCCGTGTACCCGTGAGCTTCGTGCACCGCCTGTTTTCCCATATTCACACTCATGGTCAGCTTTCCCAAATTCACGCCCATTGTCTCCTTGCCTTTTTGAATTTCCTGAAATCCCTCCCCGGAATTTCGGCCTTGAATCCTGTTTGTTCCTACCGTGATTACACCCCCGCCAGTGTAGTTGAAATCATAACTCCATATTGGCCAATGTTTGCACTTTCCATATGAGTATGGTGAAATGGCGTAGGGTTTCCCCCACTCCCATGACTTTCCTTATCTGTCTGACTGCCGCCGCCCATGGAATGAACGCCGGTATTGTGCCTCTGTTGGAGTCTGATTTGTTGCCGCTCACCGCCCCTTCCCATTCCCTGCTTGTTGAATTTTTTAGCCCGAAGCCATACCCCCCATTCTTTTTTCAGTTCCTTTTGTGACCGTGTTAGGCAACCTCCTTCTCCATGCACGATTCTTCCACAGTAGAAGCAAAAGACAGGAAGGTTTTCATATTTGAAGCTAACCCAGTGTGCTTTTCCAGCAATTGTCAGTGACCTTCCCCTCTCCAGAGGTTTTTGTATGTCAATAATCACCCTTATGCGCAAAACACTGCCCCACTCTACCCCATCCCCCTCTGTGTCCACCGTCTTCAGGATACCCAGCGACTCTCCGATCTTACTCCCAATCGCTTTCGTCATACAAATCAAAGGCATGTCGTGTATCTGGATCCAGAAGGGAGAGGACGTAAAATTCCAAAGAGAGGATGGGATACCGCCGTCAAATTCCATTAGAGCAAGGAGGGACCGATCAAACGACCAAGGTCAACCCTTAAGCACCCTTACCTTGTCTGTCTCCTTGCTAAATTCAAAAATCCACACATTGGGTTGGATCTCCTTGAATTCGACTTCTTCCACCGTTCGCCAGATTCTCTTGAATACAGTGATGAATCCATCTCTATTCACTCTTTTCCCCGCCCATATTTTACCGATCAGACAATTGTTTCCCTATTTTTTTGCTTCAGCAACTTCACAATCGTCCATTACTATACCCAGTTGTTTGCCCTCCGATAGTGTGGTATTCTCCCGCACTCCGTTCATATTGGCCTCCGTTCGTTTTTCACACCTCACCACTAGTTTCCTCAGAGGAACTCAAAGAAACCTAGAGAGAGGACTTGTTAGGACCGTTCCTACTGATTAAAACTATTCTTCATATCACTTTATCACACTCATTTTATGTGACTAACGTGGCATGTTTTAAGTGGTAAACACTCTTATTTTTATAAAGTGACTAATATATATATAAGAAGTCACTTATAATTAAGACACGTTAATCTATTACGAACCTATGTCCGTAACGGGATAAATTAGGTTTTAAGAAAACCTAGACATTTCAAACACAATATATGTGATTAATTCTTTTCATGCCTTTATTCGTAGCATAACCTCTTTAAATAGAGAATTCATTACATTTTACATAAGAGGGGTATGGCTGAGTCAGCAGCTCTTATTGAAATATAAACTAGGGTTGAGTCATCACGAGACTCTTATTTTTTTTTTCGAAATAAATAATATCATTAATAAAAATCAAATGGAAACAGATTGTTCCATCACAATAACATCACGGATAGTCTCTAGGATATCTCCTTCCCAAGTCTTCTCTATGATCTGTCTACAGGCCAATTTGGCCAAGTCATGCGCTGCCTTATTAAATTGATGGCTAACATAACAACATTCCCAATTAGAAAAGGAACGTAACAAAATCTTTGTATCATCCATAAGCTGCCCTTTTCTGCCCGTGTGTGCCTCTCGCAAGTTCACAACTTGCACCACCATCTTGGCATCCCTCTCTAGTATTTAGGTTTTAATTTGTACACCCACTTCAGCACTGAGGACAGTCGCATGATACGCACCTAAAGCTTTAGCTGCTATTGGTCCCAAATTACCCACAATTAAGAAACACCTTGCAACCACCAGTCGTCCTCTGTGGTCACGGGTTACAATACCCACGCCTATTCTGCCATCTACAAGAGCGGCACCCCAATTGGTTTTGTGCCAGGTCGAAGCCGGGGCTACCCACCTTACATCTGAACTCGTCGCCTCACCCCCTGTACCCTGTGTTTCCTTCTTGTTGATGGCCAGGTAGTCATCCAAAACATGGTATGGTGGTTCCTCTTCTTGCATACAAATAGGGCACAAAGGATCCGCAACCATTTTCTTCTTAGCTAGGTTATCCTTCATCAGTAAAATTCTGTGACATGCCCTCCACAAGAAATTCTTTTTGGCATTGGGTAGATCCAGCTTCCACAGATTTCGCCATAGGTCACTTTGAGATCGGCTGGAAGAGCATCTCGCCTTTTGCAGCTTCATTCTCTCCACCTCCAAATAGTAGGCGCTTCTCAACATAAATTCTCCTTTTTCAATACCCCTCCATATCAATTTATCCGGTTGTTGAGTGTGACTAACGGGTAAGGAGGTAATGGCTTGAATTTCTTCCTTATTAAATAGCTGTGACAGTAGTGTGGAATCCCACCAATGTGTTGTTGGGTCAATGAGTTGCTTCAATGTAGCATCGACCATAAGGGGAATCAGAGGAGAGTGTATTTTGAACGTGTGGAGTAGGGGCACCCATTTATCACCCCAAATCCAGACGTTTGCTCCATCACCTATTCTCCATATGAATGGAGAAGAGCATAGCACAAGAGAAGCGACCGTCTGGCAGACATGAACGAAGTGTACGTGCATACTAATACAACACGTAAGGAGCAACCGGCGATTTGTTTGCGGCACATGGAGGATTTTGAAAAATAGGTTCACACCGGTCCACATGTTGAAATTCTATTTTTGAAGGAATATTATGAATATTCATTATCTCAAAAAGATCCAGGAAAATCACATAACAAGAAGAGATTGTTCTCTCCTTACAACATCACCTACACTTGGTGGGGCATCCACCAATTAACCAAGTAGACCTATTGACATGGGTGGTAGCCAATTTTGCTAGCTCATGGGTAGCATTATTGGCATCCCTCATAACATGCATAAATTTGGCGTTCTCCAAACCGCGTCGTTCTAGTTGAATACGTTCGATAAAAGTGTCCATAACTACTAAAACATGGCCCTTTTGTAGCAATAGCCTTGACAACTAGCTTGCATGGCGTTGCCCTCAAAGATAACATTATTAAAGCCCAGTTTCTTGCAAAACAAAATGGCGTTCACTGCTGCTAAAGCTTTTGCCATGGTTGGATAAGTTTTAATTTCATGGGTTACACTTCGTGCAGCCAGAAACATCTCATGTGAGTCTTAGCCAATAAGACACAATCCCGCATATTGTAATTCTAGACTACCATTTTAATTTCATGGGTTACACTCCGTGCAGCCAGAAACATCTCATGCGAGTCTTTGCCAATAAGACACAATCCCACATATTGTAATTCTAGACTATCTTTAAAAAATGATTCGGCTTTATATATATATATATATATATATTAAGTGCAATGTTTCATGGTCTCCAAAAGGTAACTCAATCGGCTGGAACCATGCTTAATGAAGCGGAGGTCACTAGCTCAAATCTTCCTCCCCCGTATTGTGCGAACATGTCAAAAAAAAAAAAAAAAAAGTGCAATGTGTCATGTGATCATCAATTTTTAAAGTCTATAATTTTTTTTATATATAAATAAAATTTACTGATTTCATTGAACCCATAAAGTTTATGAATTTGATTTAATATTGCATCCAATATGAAAATTCCACACATTCTTTTACCAGTCAAGTAACAAAATAATCTCAAACATCCCAAATATTGTGTTGTAGAATATTAGAAGTATCATAGTTTCAAAAAATAAATAAATAAAGTATCTTGAAACTTGTGGTCATAAAATTTGGAAGGTGGAAACATTAGTGGCACGTGGGAATAGCGGCGGAGCCAGCATTTTGGATCAGGAGGGTCAATATAATCAAAAATTAAATAAAGATATTAAAAATATATAATTATTATAATAAATAATTCAACGAAACTAAATTATTATTTAAAACATATAATTAAGATATGTAACAAAAACTATATTATATATATGTGTGTGTATATATAACAATTAATTTAAAAGACCAATCTAAATATAAAATAAAGAGACATGTTTATCATTTAATAATGAATTGAAAAAATATATATAT
>CM017327.1:32088555-32267781 GCA_006937295.1 Carpinus fangiana | reverse complement strand
GGTATAAAGACTTTTTCCAAAGATATATTTTTAGTGGATATCTAGTTAGGAAAGCAAGATATAAGTGCTTTGAAAAAATAGGTAGTTTAAATAGAAAGGAATATTTTTTTAATTAAAATAGAGAGTAAATTTAGCGAGCGGGACGAGAATACTCTACTTACCCCAAATTCATATGTCAATTCACAAATCATGCACTTGGAAAAAATAGAGTATCCGGTACATATAAAAGGATGATTAATTAGTCAAGCAACGACGAAATGTTGTGGCATCAAATCAAGGCTCAAATCCACGACGAATTGTCCAAATCATGACTTGGCATCACATTGCACCTTAATTAAGTTGAGACTGAATCACGTACACTATAGTAATGTGGGTCGCAGGGGACACCCCAATTATATGTATATAGGATATAGCTAGTTAGCGATGGAAAGAGAAAATTTTGAATATAAGATCAACAGAGAGAGGATTTCCATAGTTATTTTATTCAAGTGTCTACGAATCAAGACTCACAAGGAGGAAAACAACAAGAACGTACAGAAACAGCAAACAATTCAAACGACTGCTCAAATCATAAAAAACGACATTGAAATTAAAGGTTGATAATTTCGTAGACGACACTGAAGGATGAAGCACACGCTTTTCATAACTATTTATGACGACAATTAAGGAAATGACGCGGGGGTGGCAGAATCTTTTGGTCAGGGCCTTCCCCATCCTTCACAATGATAACACCGCTCATCCCCCAACTCGAATGCCGTTCCAAATGACAGTGCATAAACCAAACCCCTGAAAAACATCGCCATGTCATTATTCACAAACATCCATTTATATATATATATATATATATAGTTGGCTGTGAGATAAAGATAAAAGAGAGAGTACCAGGATTATCGGCTTTGAATCTAATAGCAGCCCATCCATTCTTAGGAACTCCGATGGTGTTAACTGCCGGTGGATATGTGGTATTGTAAGTTCCAGGGGAAGTATCAGGGTCCCAATTGCCATCACCCGTCCCAACCAAAAAGAAGCTATAACCATGAAGATGCATCGGATGATTCTCTGCATTCCCAACATTAGTCCCTTGGAACACTATTTCCACGTTTGCCCCATAATCTATCATAAGTGCCTTGGTTCCTTCGCTTGGGATTTTATATTTATCCGCATCAGATCCTGTGTAGTTATACTGAACGGGCGGCATATTCGGGAAATCTTTGTCCAAAGGCAAGTTACTGCATAAAGGTTTTCAAATAATTAGTGGATGATAATTAGCAATAATATATATATATATATATTAAAAACCAATTAAAGGAAAGTGGATCGAAGGGATCTTCAGGAATTTAAAGAGAAAAACAAGAAATTAACAAATAAAAACAGTATTGTGGTGCATGCAGTACGTACGTACGTACCAGTAGTATGAATAAAGTATATCAGTGGTTGGGTTCTGGAAACTTATGTTGTTCAAGCTTGCAGCTAGCCTGTTATTCTGTGGACCTGAACAATTATGCTCGGGGCAAAGTATCTGTTTTACAGAAACTGCTATCAAAATGCGTTTGATGTCGTCTGTCGGCACGTCAGCCGGGTTCAATGACTTTATTTGACTTGTGAAGTTGCTTGCAGCATCCCTGTCGCCGGAATCAGGAAGGGACGGAGAGGGAATAGTGGTCGGACGAGTAGCCCCTGTATACATAAGAATGGCTGAAGTGTGGTTCTTGTCGAATGGGGCACCCCGACTATCGTCCATGAAAGGTGTGGCAACGATGTAATAGTAACTGGGTGCCTGGTTTGCTGTTAGCAATACGTCCATTGTTTGTCCTGGGGTTATCATTATGTATTCCACGTCGGTTATGGGCGTTATGTATGCACCATCTTGTCCCACAACTGTAATCTTGTGGTCTGCGATTCCAAAGAACATTTCCTCATTCATCACCGCATTTACTATACGGAGAAGATATGTCTTGCCGTATTTCACTGATAGAGTATAACTTTCATCTGCATTAACGTTACGTACGTCAATATAAATATAATTATGATATGATATTAATTAGACAATATATATATATATGCATGTGATGAAAGATAATTATGTTACCAGTGGGGCAGGCATCTGAAGGTCCTAGTAGGCCATTGATGGCATATGCATCTGATATGTTTGGATCACCACCGGTTTTCATGGCGTATTCGATATTTTTCATGACATCTCCATTGTACCATTCTCCTGCATATGCAGCACAATCAAAATTAATTAAGTATGTATATATATATATAAACTCAGCATTTAATTTTCTCAAGGAAATTAATATGGGAAATTGATCTTCAGTACAAGTATTTTGTGGTATATAACTAGAGATTAGTTAGTTAAACTATACCGAGTACAAGCACGTGCTCGTCATCGGGCCGCGTATGATATGGATAAGAGGTTTCCCGTGGCGGCTTGATGACAATGGCACCGTGGACTGTGGCACGTGACCAGTCACTGTGGGCATGCCACCAAAGTGTTCCTTCTTCGTCAGAAAATATAACTTCATAAGTTAAGCTTTGTCCTGGTTGAATGGGCATCTGTGTGACGTACTCAGGACCATCATACCATGGATTTCTTGGTTGCTTCACTCCGTGCCTGTCAATTAATTATCATCGCCAAACTATTCTTTAGGTTTCATGATATTTTCATTAATTTCCCCCCACAAGCCCCCAAAGCGCGCAGTTACGAGAGAGAGAGAGAGAGAGTTATAATTAATTACCAGTGAATGGTGACACCATAATCTCCACTGTTGTGAACTTGGATTAATGCCCTATCGCCTTTGTGAACATGAATCGTTGGGCCAGGCCATGAGGGATTACCTTCATGTTCTACAGTAAGCATGCTCTTTGTGGTACACATCCTTGTAAAAGGCATCTCCCTCAGCTGCAATTAATCGAAACGGACAATTATATTATAAAACCAACTAGTGTAAACACAGAGAACGTTTCCCCAAAATATATATATAACTTAATTATTTCTCATAAAGCACTGCTTTTTTTTTTTTTTTTTAACGAACTGGCATTCATAAACTAAAAAGAAAATTAGAGGATAGACATAAAGCTAAAACAAGCTTAGACAAGAAGTTAAAAACAAGCTTAGACAGAATAACTCATTCCAGACATACTACTAACACCTCAATAAAGGTGAAAGTGGAGGTCTCCTGTGAATGCAACCGATCAATGAAAGCCGCGGCGCAATATGATGTATATTACCATCGGAAGTATGAATACCCCTATCAAATATCTAAACAGGCTTTCTAAGAAGTAGTAGAGATTTAGATGAAAAAAAAAAAAACACAATGAAAAAAAGGTTTATTTCACAGAAAGTGAGTTTGAAACCCAACCAATTAGGGTTAACAAAAACTCCATCCAAACAGACCACTAGCACTTCAAAGAATCAGAAAGAAAAATAAATAAATAAATAAAAATAAATAAAAAAATTCCGGCCACTTCACAGGATAATTAAGCACTGCATTTACGTACGCTAGATCAGCTAAAACGATATCAATCTCCTCAACGTCTATACAAGTTACAAAAATATATAACTGGAACATCGTAGTGGAAACATACAATGAATTTATAATGGTGGACGTTGTGAGCGGAGGAAAGCAGCAGTCCATCGAAAAACAAAAAGCCAATTAGGAAACCCAGGATCACACCCATCTTCTTTACTCCCATATTATATCACTCTTTAAAGTTTACGTCTCTGTCTTCTGTGAATTTCAGCTAAGATTTGGGGTCTATTTATAGAGCCAACTTTCCTCAGGCACCCACCATAATTAATTCAAAATTACAACTTTATACTCCCTACATTTTGGGTCATTTATAATGTTTCCCCTAAATTATAAAGATTTCTAGGACTTGAATTTGATAGTTAGGGGAAGGAAGAATGATCAAGTTTAATTATGGCATCTGACATTTCGAGCACCAAATGATAGTGGCCTTCCTATGAATATTTATGGGTTCTCAACTTTCTTGCTGGGTGGAAGTTCTCGCGACTAGTTAGTGGGGTTTGAAGTAGTGCATATTGGTGTGGAAATAGCCTGGGAGAGAGAGATAGAGATGATAGCATATATTTGGGTGTGGGAATCCATGGTTCTTATTACTTTCTTTCCTGTAATCGATCCTTCCCCCACCAATGAATGTTGCATCGAAATCCGACTCCAGGATTTAAAAAAAGAATTGAGGGCTGTTTGCTAGTATTCTAGGACAGCTTATTCATTTTAGCAAGAAAAAAAAAAGTATTTAATTAAAATTAGAGGTGAAGACAAAATTCCAACTCAAAACACTATAAACTTATAAATAAAATAAAATAAAATTGATTTAATTAATATTCTAAAACCAAAAATTTGTTAAGAGAAAAGCTCTTCTTCAAATCATCCCCCACCCCACCTTACCACTACACTCTGCTTGTTTAATTTGAAGAAGTTTATCGCATTTCAGCCTTACACTGCCACATATAGCTATATACCTAAGCTGACCATTTCAGTTGTACGTACGTAGTTGCTGTTGTTCTTATTCTTTTCTCTAGCTGTTTCCTCTTCTTGTTTTTGCTCCCCTGATCGATAGAATTACTGTTAACATCACCATTGATTTGTCACTTCAAATTCTCCACTGTCCTTTATAATTATAGCCACTACAAAAAAAAAAAAAGGTCATTAGCAGCAACCCGAAGTCGCTACTAATGAGCAAAAAGTCGCCGTTATTTAGAAATAGCAGCGACTTCTCGCTGCTATTCAGTGGCCGCAAGAAGTCCAAAGCTATTGCTAAATAGCGGTGACATCAGGGTTGCCGCTAATAAATTTTTTTGTCGCCGCAAAAATAATTTGAAATGGGCTTGTGGTTGCCGCTAATAACCCTCATTAGCAACGACGTCATAGTCGCCACTATTTAAAATATCATTAGCGGCGATATTAATGTCACCGCTAATAACCTTAATGGCATCGTCCGTTATTAGCGGCGACAATGAGGTCGCCACTATTTAAATTTAAAAAACCATTAGCAGCGACATAGGGGTCGCCGCTATTTGTTGGAAAAAAAAAAAAAAAAATTCATTAGCGGCAACCTTGATGTCGCTGCTAATGATATAAAAATAATTAAAAGCTAATGATATTGGAAAAAAAAAAAACTTTTTAAAAAAATATATATATATTATTCAAATTTAGAGAGCAATTATGGAACTTCATCAAGCCTATTTATAGTCAAATTACTAGAGATAGCTAACCCATTAAAACAAGTTGATGCAAGGATTCATTTCTTATCATAGAACAAAAAGTGAAAGAGAGAAGCAATAACACAAAATAAAGACATATTTAGGACGTCCGGACAATATGGTATATAATCAAAAATAAACTCATGCCAAGTCAATCAAACTAAACCACCCAATCCAAGGCCTGCATTAGACATTAGAATTGTGGACTCTAAGAGCAACAAACCTTACATATATGGAAGGATTTGAGTCCTCACCTATGAGCACAAATTATGTCCAAAACAAATAAAGGACTTCATCTCATCAAGCAAAGGCATAATATTGTCTCTCTTCTATTCAAATGCTTCTAGTATTTGCTATTTACATGCTTGCAAATTCTTATAAAGAAAACCATACCATCAATTTCTATTTACTCTCGCTTAAAATTTGATTCTTCAAAGATAACACAATTCATGCAATAAACTAAATTATCAACATCAAAGGAAGAGCAACTCACATAACAGTGGAACATCTCCACAACCTTTTCTACTGCCGTGCTTCCGGTCCTTGCAAAGTCATATTCCTCATACTCATTAAAAGACATTGAAAGAAACACACACACACACAAAAAAGAAAGGTGGAATAGAAGGCATGGAGAATGAAATAATATTTAAAATTTTTAAAGAGGATTATTAGTAAAGAATGATGAGTTTCTTTACATAAATTGAAAATATTGATAAGCGTTGAATGTTACACATTCAAGCCCCTTAACTCGCATATGTTAATTCCTTAGCATTGTTATTTGTTTGATTTTGTGTTGTTTTTGTGTTTTGTACTGCTAAGGAACTAGCAATATGTAAGTTTGGGGGTGTGATAAGCGCTGAATGTTACAAATTCAAGCCCCTTAACTCACATATATTAATTCCTTAGCATTGTTATTTGTTTGATTTTGTGTTGTTTTTGTGTTTTCAGGTATTTAATAAAGATACAAGCAAAACCATTGATTTTGGGCTTAAAGCACAATTTGAGAAGACCTAGAAGATATGATTAAGCTTAACCAATCATAATAGAGGACATATATGATGTGGTTAAGTTTAATCAAATCAAGAAAATGATAAAATCGAAATTTCTCCAATTGAAGTCAAAATCGGATCGGATAGAATTTCAAATTCTGAATACGTCTCAGTATTTTGGCCATAACTTTCAGCTCAAATATCTGATTAAGGTGATTCCAGCGGCATTGGAAAGCTAATTCAAAATTCTACAAATCAAGCTGAAATAGGATTTTTCCTAAATCGGACTCCCGCAACACCAAAATCGTCCCTCAAGAGAAGGAGGCAAATCTGGACGAATCCTATTCCGATTTGTACATGGATTGCTTCCTAATTTAACTAGGAGATTGAAATCCAAATTTTCTAGGTTTCCTACTGCTTCTAGGGCTTGTTTACTCCCTATAAATAGGACTTTAAGCTTTAAGAGATATATACTTAGTTTTAGACAAAAATTATTTCTTCGGAGCTTAGAAGATCATGAGCGGCTAAACCCCTTTGTAGGGTATTGATGTAACCCTCTCCAAGCACAATTGTTTGATTATATTTAATTTCTAGATTTTCAATTTATGTATGTTGATTGTATAACTATGAGAATTGATACATATGGATTTTGCTCTTAATTATTAAATGCAATTGTTCTTAAATTCTAAATTCAATATTTGTGAATTTCTTCTCTTGTCTTAGAAAGTCTTTTACTTTTATTGAACTCAAATCATTCTTATTTTCTGTGATTATGAGGATGATGGTTATACAATGGGTTTAATTGACATATGATCAATAGGATTTGATAGGCCATACCTAGGGAAGACAGATTGTACTACACCCTATTTTAGTGTAATTTAGGTAGACAGTCTGTGCCAACCGAAGATAGGTTACACTTATTCATTGATTGTATGTATCATGTTAAAGAGTTTTATAACTTATACCTAGGGAAGACGGGTCGTGCCGCATTTTAGTGGTTAGGTGGACGATCCGTGCCAACCGAAAATAGATTATCATTATTCTTTAATATGGTAGTTTCTTGCTTAATTATAACATGCATAGAATGAATTTCTGAAATTGAATCTGATTAACCATTGTTGTGCGGATAAAGGTAAAGTCAATACCCTACACTATTTCTCATATTTTAATTCTCTTTTATTTTCATGCACTTTAATTTTAAAGAAAATCAAATTAAATATCTTTTTAATTAAGTTAATTTTAATCTTTCAAATTTGATAACAAAACCCCTGCAGTCCTTGAAGTTCGACACCCTCTATATATCATTATCCTACAGGATTCGTCCTATTGCGAGTGATTTATTTTTATAATTGATATTTTTGCTTTAAAAATACCACATCAATTTTTGGCCCGGCAACTATTTAACGGTTTTGTTATTAAATTTTAAGGATTAAGTTTAGCTTAATTAAAAAGATCAATAATAAAATACCACTCGCAATAGAACGAATCTTTGTAGGATACGGCTATAGAGAGGGTGTTGAACCTTAAGGACTGTAGGGATTTCATTATTAAATCTAAAAGATGAAATTTAACCTAATTAAAAAAAAAAAAAAAAGATTTGATTTATTGTGTGAATTAAAGTGCATAAAATTAAACGTTGAGTTGAAAGTAAATATATGAGAGAGAGAGAGAGAGTAAGGTACCGATTTCACCACAATCCGCACAACAATGGTAACCATATTTAATTCCAAAAACTCAGAATATGTATGTTATAAAAGAACAAGAAAATACAATATTAAAGGATAAGGATAATCTATCTTCAGTTAGCACAGATCGTCCACTTAACCACTAAGATGCGGCACGACTCATCTTCCCTAGGTATAAATTATTAAATCCTTTAATAAGTTTCATACAATTAATGGAAGAGCATAACCCATCTTCGGTTGGCACGGATCATCTACCTAAATTACACTAAACTATGGTGTAGTATGACCCGTCTTTCATAGGCATGGCCTATCTTAATCCTATTAATCATATGTCTATTAACCTCCATTGCATAACCATTATCCTTATAATCACAGAAAATAAGGTTGATTTGGATTCAATATAAGCAAATTAATTTCTAAGATAAGAATAGAATTTCGTAAATATTGATTTATAAATGAAGAACAATTGCAATTAATATTAAAAATAGAAATCAATGGTTGCAATTCTCACAGCTATGCAATCACATATATAAATTGTATAACTAAAACTAAAATACAATCACCATTGTGCTTGGAGAGGGTTACATCGATACCCTACAAAGGGTTTTAGCCGCTCATGATCTTCTAAGCTCCACAGACAAGTTTTTGAATTTTCCTCTAGGAACGGCCTCCCGTTTACTATGTTTAAGAGCCTATTTATAGGGACTAGGAAACCCTAAAAACCCTAAAACCTTAATTACAATCATAGGTCAGTCTCCCAGTCTAATTAGGAGACTGAAAATCGGGTTTAAGCTGAAAAAAGGCGTCTGCCGCATTATGCACCCCCAAGTGCGCTCGATCACAAAGTGTGCGCTCGATCGCACTGCGCTCGAGCTTAGCTATTGTGCGCGTGATCGCCGGAGTGAGATCGATCCTAGGCTTTGTGCGCTTGAGCGCATGAGCTCTCGATCCCAGCATCAGAATGGCTCCAAATTGTCATTTTAACCCCAATTTCAATGGAATTTTTGTATTTGACCTGAAACACAAAAACGAAACAAAATCAAACAAATAACAATGCTAAGGAATTAACATATGCGAGTTAAGGGGCTTGAATATGCAACATTCAGCGCTTATTACACCCTAAAACTTACAAATTGCTAGTCCTTTAGCAATACAAAACTGAAAATAAACTGAAAAACACAAAGATAAATCCATCTTTCGTGGGATGTACGATTGCATTTAGCATATGTAACAAGCCTTTTAAACCTCTAGAAATTTCCTAAAGGACGAGTGAAGTTTCATGAGGGTTTTCCAGCAATGATACCCACAAACATTATCATCATTATGTCATTCAAAAGAATAAAGTATCACAAAAATAATGGTTCTCATTCATTAGCAAGCTTAAAGTGATAAACTCCATCTTCAAAATTCCAAGAAATTCCCAAGTTAAATTACTTACAAATGGCAGGTTGAGATACAACAAATTTCAATTGGTGCGAAGTGAACTAACACACAATCATAAGGCTTTAAAATAATTCCAACATAAATGACTCAACATCTCAAAATTTATTGGACTTCCTATTAGATAAAACAACCAAACAATACATTATTATTATTATTATTTTTTTTTGTTAAGCAGGCTTTGCAATGCTTAGCTCCCTTAAGCTTTCTGGTTGACCTATGTATCGAGTGTTAGGCTAATGACTCCCAAACCAAATGGCTTTATGGCACTAGGTGTATAGACACCCTTAAAGACTTACAAACTCGAGTCAAAAAAGCTACGAAGCTAAGCTAGCCATATTATTAATCAAACCAAACTTCTCACTTTTTGACGCAAACACTCATTGCTTAATGAGGTAAGAGGTCCGGTTACTCTGTGAAAAACTCAACTAGAATTTCTTTCTTTTTTTTCTTTTTTCAATAGCATGCCAAGGTTATTCATCCAATATGTCATCCAATAGAATTCAAAACGTTGAAAACAAATATAACTGGTCTCAAATTTCATACCTCACAAACATGTGCTAGTGTGCTCAAGAAAAGTATTAAATTGAAACAAGAGCATCTCATGTTGCCAAAAGTAAATAACAAGACTCAAAATTCCTAAGTCAAATGATCATGTATTCATAACTTTAAGCCTACCAATGAAATTCAAACCAAAATCACAGCTCAACCACATGCTTAAGAATGACATAACAACAATTTTAGACAGTGTTTTGTTTTTCCATACTCCCAAACTTGAATCATACATTGTCCCCAATGTATGTACAGAACTAAAAAATAGAGTCAAAGTATAGGAGTACCTAAATGAGCAAATGTGGGCATATCATACCCCCAAACTTGTATCCAAAAACACATGTCTTGAAAAAGAAGTTGATACTCCAACCAAGAAACAATCAAGTGCAACACATTGTTGTAAAAAAATAATAATAATCAAAGAATGAAACAACAATGGATAGAATAAACCTAGATGGAGATCATGTACCCTGGTGAAGTGAAGAGTCAAGCGCACAGGGTTTGCGCTTGATCCTATGAGGTAATGCTCAAAGTAATTCTGAGTCCCGAAGGATCTTACCTCGATCCTTCAGAAGTCCAAGCAAGCTCTTCCATCCCTTCTTCTTTATGATCATGTAGCATTCCACAAGGAAGAGAAATCTTCTTACTATTCCAAAACTTTTTCTTTCAGATGAAAGTTCTTGAGTCTCCCCATGGTAATACTCTAGATGTTTGTCCCAAACTGGTTTCATGATCAACCTTTTGTCTCTGTAGGGGTCCTCAAAAATTGGGGTAACTTGGGAGCTTGCTAAAAAAATGTCCACCCCAATGAAGTTCACTTCAGTAACCTCTGCATGAAATATGTCCCCTGTGAGGTTGTCATCAGGTGGGGGAGTACTTGAAGTAAGGGGCATCGGCTCTGGTAGGTTTCTCCATGATGGGGCTTCAGATAGAGACTCAGGCAGTGGGTCTTCAACAATTTCGCCCATGGCACCCAAGAAGAAACATGCCTTTTGATCAGGTGCATTCTGGAAAGCAATGAAAATGTTCAGCCTGATCTTCATATTCCCAAAGGAAATCTTCATTACTCTTGTCCAACAATTTATGCATGCATTGGCTGTTGCGAGGAAAGGACTCCCCAGGATGACAGGAATTTGCTTCTCTGGATAAGGGACAGGTTCTGTGTCAAGAACTATGAAATCAACTGGATAGTAGAACTTGTCCACCTTGATAATGACATCTTCCATAATTCCTCGGGGTTTCTTGATGGATCGGTCAGCCAGTTGCAAGACAGTACTTGTCAGTTTCAGTTCCTCTAAGCCAAGTTGTTGATATATTGAGTATGGATTCAAATTTACACCAGCTCTTAAGTCAATGAGAGCTCTCTCAATCTCAGTGTTTTCAATGATGCACGAAATTGTAGGTGTTCCAGGGTCCTTGAATTTGGGAGGAGTGTTGTGCTGAATCAGGGCATTCACTTGTTCGGTGAGAATGACTTTCTCAGGAATGTGCTTTTGATTCTTCCTCTTTTGAGTGAACAAGTCCTTGAGAAACTTTGCATAGGCTGGAATTTGCTTGATGGCATCTAGGAGTGGAATGTTGACTTTAACCTGCTTGAAGGTTTCTATCATGTCTTGTATCTTTTCTCCTTGCTTCCCAAAGTGGGAGGGTGCCTTGAGACGCTATGGGAATGGGGCCTTAGGCTCTTATGGTATCTCTAAAGTGGGGGCCGATGGTGTAGATGCCTAAATGCTTACTTGTTTACCCTTGTCCTAATGCATAATCTGTGGGGCCTCAAGTTGCTCCTTCTTCTTTTCTTCCACATGATTATCTACCAATCTTCCACTTCGCAATGTGGTAATAGCTTGAACTTACTCCAGATGAGAAGTGCTTTCTTCTACCATGTATAGTACCTTAGGATTTACGACTGGCTGACTTGGAACTTCCCATCTTCCCTCATGTTGAGGATGTTAGCTATTTGTCCGACCTGAGCCTCTAGCTTGGCAATAGATTAGGAGTGTGAATTTACTGTCTGAGACATCTCACCCGTCCTACCGTTTATCTCGCCCACTATGTTGGTTATCTCGCCAACCCTGCCGTTTACCTCACCCACCATGTTGGTCATCTCGCCCACCATTTTGTCAAACATGTCACTCATCATTTTGAGTATCCGCTCTTCAAAGTTTGAATCTGACTGAGGAGGCGGTGGGGTAGCCTGGTATTGCTGCTATGGAGGCCGGTATGTTGAAGACGGTTGATAGGGCTGCCTGCTAGATTGAGCTTGATTAAGGTTGATAGGGCTGCTTGCTAACTCGCATATATTAATTCCTTAGCATTGTTATTTGTTTGATTTTGTGTTGTTTTTGTGTTTTCAGGTATTTAATAAAGATACAAGCAAAACCATTGATTTTGGGCTTAAAGCACAATTTGAGAAGACCTAAAGATATGATTAAGCTTAACCAATCAAATATCAACAATTCTTAACAAACACATACAAGAAATAATTTGACACTAATACATTCTTTAAAAACAATTATACAATTCTTCATCAGCAACTTTAGTCTTTCACCAACATTATTCTACTAATTGTCGCCAAACACTTGAAACTAAATAGGCTTATGGCCTCTTCTATCCTAATACCACAAAACTGAAAACTCCAATCATCTCTTCTATTATCACCTTTACTTGGCAAACAATGAGAGCATAAGAATTCAGGAAAGTGAGACCTTTGAAGCACAATTGAAACACATATCAATCCATACATAGTTTTGATGCTAATCAAACATGCAATCACTATATATGGGTATAAAATGATTGCCAGCATATGGCAGCTACCAATAGTGGATATGAACTGTCAATATACTCGCATGCAAGTCAAAATGTAACATGTACAAGCAACCAAAGCACATACCAAATTCCCAAATTAAGGTATGCATTTAGGCTAATTTACAAGCTCAATAATAGTCATTCCAACCCAAATTATGTTGTACCAAGCCATATGCTTGACACTATCTTCAAGTAAACAACTAAAAATAATTAAACAAGAAATGAAAGAAAAGAAAGAAGTAAACAACTAAAAATAATTATATTCTCGCAAGACATTATTTTTAAACCATCTTGGCATTCTCTTAAGTAGAAAAGTAACAAACTTATATGATTAATGAGGTCACAAACGCAAACCAACAAACAAATATAATCAAAAGCCAAACACTCCAATTCACATTCTACTCATCCTTATAACTCCATACAAGCCTCCCGCTCGCTACATTTCACAATACTTCCACCAACAAGTGAGTGACAATAGGATTGAAATAACTTACCATCAATTGAGTCCTTTAGTGCAACAATTTCTTGCCTATCTTTCTCTCCTGCATCCTACATACACTAACAAAAGCAAATAGTGTTATATACTTGTATTAAATAGAATTAACTTCCACCAACAAGTGAATGACAATGGAATTGACATAACTTACCCAATGTTATTTGAGTCCTTTAGCCACAACTCTTTGCACATCTTCCACTTGTATCATCCTATATACACTTAAAATGAAATATTGTTGTATAATATTACTCTTTTGCATTGTTTACTCAACTTGATAAACATGTCAAGAGAGGTTCACTAACTCAAAGTTCTTAAACAAAAAACTGGTTGACGTTCTTACCTTTTAACACAAACCAAATTTTTTATAATCTTCATAATATTAAAACAACTTCTTCAACAAAGTACAACGAAAGATCCTTCCAAGTTCTTAAACATTCAAACTATTTGAAGTTCTTAATAAAAAATTAAAACAAACTCCTAAACAAAATACAACAAAAGCTCCTTCAGGCGTTGCTTTCGCTTGCTTGAAATCCATTAGAGCTCCCTCCAAGCTTAGGAATAATAGAATTCATATCATAATCAATGATATTTCTAACAAATACTTGATATGTGTGTGAAATAAAAAATTAAAAAAATGATAGGCAAAATTATGTTACCCTCATAGATGTTTTAGTACCTTTTCTAGTTGTGCCTGCATAGCAGCTTAAGCTGCTCTTGACTCATTAATTTCTGTTTGCCAAGCTACTCTTGACTCATTCATTTCTGTCTGCATAGCAGCTTGGGTTTCCAGCACTTCAGCTAGTTTCTTTTCTGTAACTAGCTGTTTAGCCAAGCATTCATCGTGGTTGTGTTGGTTGTGTGTTGATGAGGAATTTGACCGGGTAGGTATGGCACCACAACCCTTTCCTCTAACGTGTCCTGAGCGGTGGCCACCTAGCACCTTCAAGACAATGTCTTCATGGCTGATACTAATGTCGGAGTTTGCTGCCATTGATTTCATTTCTTCCTACACAAGCCATATAAACTTCAACTAAATAAGTCATGCAAGTTCATTAAACATATTCATCATGAATACCCATTTCATTTACTTACATATTTACTCACAGCGTACTCACTCACAAATTTCTCATTCTTATTAACGTGTATTTCCTTGTACACTTCTATGGGATCGGGTGTGACCTGCGTAATCTTTCTCTGCACATAAAACACATAATTAACTGTTACACTGAAGAACATTACTATAAAACCTTAACACTATATATTCTTACTTTCTTGTAAATAGCATTCACGAATGTCGAGGTGCCAGCGGTGTGGTTTGTTTGCATCATTGATCTATTTATCTTATTCCGCTTAGATTTTTTCTACAAAATATCATAAGAAAAAAAAAACATATTCATTTCATTTGTTATAGCTAAATACAAATCTTAGAAATAGTAATTGACTATTTATTTGAATAAAATACATTTACCTTCCATGAGTCAGTTTCGAATGAATCACATATAGCAGGCCATTGTTCCGGAGAAATACCGTCTGGAACATTGGCCCTCGGCTCAACTTTAGCATTGGCCACCACTGCTAAATCTTGGCTGTCCACATCTTCAAAATAAATTTTGCAGTGACGTAGGTGCAAGTTGGAGCAATGCCTATTATAGCAAAGTTTTAATTGATACTCTAGGGCTTCTCTGTGCTTCTCTAGCTCCATATTCAGAACAAACTTACCCTGAGACATGGTATGTATGAAAACAATGGTCAAAAGTTTGTCATATTATTTGTAAAAAGTGACATAATACACATACAAAAGGAGGTTTATACCTTCACACGTTCTTCTAAACTCTTCACCATTGCATCTGGGACCTTGCTCCAACTATCATAATGGAGCTCGTAATGATTGTACACAATGAGATAAATTATCCTTGACCACTCCTCGACATTGTCGCCCACAGGTACCCGATAGTCTTTACTCCATTCCAAATTTATCGGACCATGTTTATCTATAATATCATTGAACCTCAAATTCTTGTTCTTACCTCTTGACCATCTAACGGACGTCCTAGCTATTAATCAAAATATGGGAACATAGTTAGTTGTATATGGCAAAGTAGTTTGCAAAGCGTGTGCAACAAACCATTAAGAAAAAGACCGTATATTCACTTACAGCATGCGGTGGGTGCGACTCCCGATAACAGCATGTCATCAGACCGCTCTTGGGACGGATGGCCCTCCGCCGACTCGGGGGGCACCGGTGATGGAATGTCCATATCGCCAACACTATCAACGAGAGTCAGCCTGTCACAGTCCTCGACATGATGTAGGCCTCGGCCTTGTCCTCGGCGACGACCACGACCTTGGCTTTCACCTATCACCATTTCTAGTTACTCTGCTAGATCTGCAAACAAACATTTTCAATATGAGTCAAATAGAAAAACATTTTCAAGTCCACTTTCAATAAGGCACTTTATACCTCCAACAACAGAAAATCAGTCATATGGACGCTAATAGTCGACTTTTAGTTTTTTAGTTAATCTCTCTATAATTTTCGCTCTAAAAGACCATCAATTATTAAAGAATAGTGTTCCGAGATTACACAATCAATTATTGACAACTTTATAAGACAATATCAGGCTGCATTTCTATAATACACAAACCTGCTGCAAATAAGAATTTAACATATAGTATGTTTGAGTATAAAATCAACAAGAAATAGAAGGTTCAGAACATACTGCAGATGACATAATATTCAGCACAATTGTCCCTTCTTCACCCTAAACTAGAAATAACAAAAGATTAGTTTTAGATTGTCTTAATTAGTTATAAGTGAAGGTGGTTACATCCTTAATGCATGACATGACATAACACCACACAATTCCAGAATAATCAGCTTGTAGGCAACAGAAAATGGCAAGTGTTATTAAGATATAAATGCCCAAAATAAAGAGAACCAACACATCAGACATCCAGCAACATTAAAAAGAAAAAAGAAAAAAGAAGGTAAATGTTGGAGGTAGTACAAGGGTGACTCCTTGGAGGTAGTACAAGCTTTGCTTAAAGAAGGTAAATGTTGGAATAGTTATGGGCATTTGGGCCTTGTTTGTTAAATAATACCAAATTCCCTCACATTTCATCACACTATTCACTTTATTTTTTTCAAAAAAAAAAAAACATATCAAATCATTCACTTTTTATATCACATTATTTACTCTTTATTACTATTCAAATAAAAAAAATCACTACAAAACAAAATTTTTCACTTTCCAATACCACTTTTTCATTTTTCCATATCAATTATTATTTTATTTTTTTTATTTTTTAAGGGCGAACAGTGCCGTGGGATGAATAGTGCCATGGAGGGTTTTGGTGTTATTTAACAAACACCACCTTGATCAATGATGCAAAAACTCTTCTCCACAGTGCACAGAAATGGGAGGTTTGTCATGTAAAATGAACAGCTAATGGAGCTGCGCATAGACTGGCAATTAAATCTACCTCTTCTTATTAACTTAAACTTTTGAGACAAATAATGATTTAAAATGACATCAGAACTGAAGTTTTGAATTCGAACCTTATCTCTCTAATTTACATTCTATTTTAATTAAATATTTAATGTATTAAGTCTTAGTTATTAAGAAAAAATTTAAGCCTAGCTACATGTGCTTGAGGCTTGAGCAACCCTCTCTTGCTCATGAGTTCCACACCTACCCTGAATTGATATGATAAATCTGTTCGAGTGTCCAAATTTTTTCTAAATCATTCTATTTATATCATGAGTAGTCATGACTCAATTTTATCGTAATATTGTTGGAATTATAGGATAAAATTTATCATGTCAAATAAGGAAGACAGCGTACAAGTAAATATACATGGGTAATGGGTTACATGAAGAGAATGGGGCACAAATCCAATCACCACACCAAATTATACAACTCTAACCCATGCTCGTTATTCTTAATTAAGACCAGTAACCACATGCTTGAGCCCAATCCACATTCAATTCGCAAGCTACCTAAACCCAAGATCCAAAAATTTGCTTATCTTGGAGCCCACAAATTAAACACATATCTTTAACAAGTCAACACACCGAATCGATCAAAGATACACATTATAAAATTTCATCAAAACTTTTTTCTTTTTCAAAGATAGTTTTATTAGCCCCAAATACCGAATACCAGCATGTGACATCAGAGCTTCCACTAGCACGATTCAACTTGTCCCATTAGATCAACATTATTTGCCACTTGTAGACAGTGTATCGTGCCTCTATAGATCACCATATAGACGTTAGATCGACCAGCTTTGAAATAAATTAAGTTTTATGATAAACACAAAATCTATTTTTGAGATGATAGATATCATCCATTCAAACCACCGATATATAATAATTTAGGAACTATATATGATCGTCATCCCAAAACTCCCATGATGTGCTAATGTCTCATTGTCTATAAATACGACAAAAAGAAAAGCAAATAGAATCGAACGCTTGAGGCCCATTGAATATTCAAAAACATGTTTTTGTCGGTAGAAATGGCTTACTGTTAGATTAATTGCTTCTTTAGAACATTCTCTGTGAAGAGAAAGAAGAAGATGCAACAACTATGATGACAGAATTCAACCTTTAACAAAAGAACGACAACCTAATCCAACCCTTTTATATATATATGTATGGAAAAGCGAGGTATGCTCGAGACGTGTAGACCCCTAGGTGCGTGGTCACGTTGGCAAAACGACGTCTTAAATCATGAATATTACTGATGGAAAATCATGAAGAAACGTGGGAAAGTGATCTGCAGACCTCAAGAGCAAATTATTTCCCGACATGAAGGAGAGAAATTAAACGTGGAAAATATTGTAAGACTATTGGTTTTAGAAATCAATAAAATATTAAACTTAGTTATATATACAATATAAAGTGAAACTATGGGGGCCTGGTGTTTAATTAGAAATAATAAAAATTGCCAAAACGTTAAAATAAAAAAATAAAAATCATATATCATATATATATAAAATAATGATAAAGGCACAACTTAAGTTCAACTTTAGCCCAACTTCTCTATTAAATTTTTTTAAAACAACTGATGTGGAGGAGAGAGAAAAGTGCTTTAATATTGCGATATGTGGCGTGAACCCTTTTTATTTTAATGTTGAACCGATTTTTTAAGGCATAATTTGTTAACCCATTTTTTAAGAATGAACCGGTTTTGTAAGAAAAACCGGTCATTAATTAGCGTATTAATGACATTAATTATATTTCAAGAGTTTTTCATCTATAAATTATTCTCAGTCAAATAATGAAACAAATAGTATAAATCAAATTATTACGTTTAGTCAATTTAATATGTATATTAATACGTTTAGGATGCTCAAAAAAAAAAAAAAAAAAAAAAAACCTTCATTGAAGACCCCCGAACTTTTACCCGTTTTGAAATACCCTCCTAAACTTAAAAAACTCTCAATTTAGTCATTTGAACTTTCAATTGCTCTCAATTTGGACTCCTCCGTCAATTTTAGCCGTTAAAAATACAAAAAATACCAAAATATCCTTGATTTTCATTTGTTTAAAAAATAAAAATAAAAAAAATAAAAAACATTTTGGAAGTTGAAATTTTATACAAAATTCAATGGTAGAAATGTCATGTAATGTTTAAAATCTGAAGGAGGGATCTAAATTGAGAGCAATTGAAACTTTAATGGACTAAATTGAGAGTTTTTTAAGTTTATGGAGAGTATTTCAAAACGGATAGAAGTTTGGGGGTCTTCAGTGAAGTTTCCAAAAAAAAAAAAAAAGACATCATAGATATATATAACCGGTTTTTCTTATAAAATCGCTCATTAATTAGCATAATTAATTACATTAATTATATTTCAATATAATCTTAGTGTCACTAATTGCGTTAACTATATTATAATCCATGTATTATTCTTGCTAATTTTTTTTCTTTATAATATTCATTTTAAATCATATATACTTATAGGAACAAATATTTATTTATTTAATTTAAAGAGGTTATTTATATATATATACTTATAATGAAATGAAAAATGACATGTTTAAATTATAATGAAGAATCTTGCGCATAGCACCGATTATAAAAATTGAACTAGTTCATGTGTTTTAAGTGAAAAACGGAGTGTTTTGTATTTTTGAAACTGTGCGTTTTGTATCCTATTGAACTCTCACACCGACTTAGTCTCTGTATATAACTCAAACATTCAAATCCCTTAAAAAAAAAAAAAAAAAAAAAAACAACCATTTAAGTAGGGTTTTCTCCATTCTCTACTGTTTCTTTTATCTTTGTCTCTCTTTCTTGCTTCTAGGTTATCTATGTTAGCAATATACTGTTGTATAACCTTTAGTATATATATATTTTTTATTGAAATAGGCGTAATAGATTTTTTTTACACAACTTTTTTAATCTATAATAAAAAAATAAAAAAACGATGGAGATGTTTTAAGTTTTGAAATTAAATTATAAGAAATGATGTCCCCGCGCATTGTGCATAAGTACGGGTTATGAGCTAGTAATAATAAAGCTTAAAAATAAAACCTTTAGAGAAAAACAGCACATTTAATTAGCATGCCCCGATCAAATTAAATGACCAGCAATGCAAATATTTTCTTATTATATATGTTATACATGTATCGATATCTCTTCCACGTTTATTTTTAGTCGTATAACCAAAATGAGATTTTGAGAATTTTTTTGTCTCCCCTATGTACCCCAAATTTATAATTTTGGAACGGAATTTCACTATCTGATGATGGCGTATGATCACCTTAACGGAATGACATTCTTCTAACATAAAACGGTAGTTTAATGTATCTAAATACCACACGTGTATTACTGTGAGACTTTTTAAGAAAAATATTTAACACATAATAAATTTATAATATTATACAATAGAATTAAAGCAAACGTAGGGGCCGGGAGCCCTAGCTAGGGGGAGAAAAAGGTGTCCATTCAATTTCTTTTTCGTGTATTCGGTGGAAAGAAGTCAGTGGATCACCATTCACCGGCCTCTTTGTCTCTGGCTTCCCCATTTTCCCATCGATCTCTCTTAAAAAATCATTTTACGCGTGATGCTTTAATTAAACTTTGTCAAGATGGAAGAGAAAAACAAAAACACGGTTAATTGCCACCGATTAGAATAGAAAGAATATATATATCCGTTCACATTAATGGCTGGTTAGAAATTAATTAATTAATTTCTTTTGTGACAACGATTCGATCCTTTAAAAGAAATGCCATTATATTATATTATAATATATATAATGGCATTTCTTTTAAAGGATCGAATCGTTGTCACAAAATAAATTAATTAATTAATTTCTAAGCAGCTATTAATTAATGTGAACGGACATATTCTTGCTGACTTGCACCTCATTCACATTACTGTTAATTCAACGCAAAGCCGTGATAATTGGATCCATTTATTTTAACACATAATGCATGCACCGACACTGATCCCCTCAAGTATAGTTATATCATATCAGGGCCAAATTAATAATCAACCTCTTCCACTTGCAGGATCGAATTGATTCGTAATTATGCAGTTTTGGTGTTTGTTTTGTTTAGCGATTTTGCATGTTAAATGCACGTTTTTTTTGGATAAAATTGCAAAAAATATTAAATTTAGGAGCAGTGTATTTTTATTTTTTTTTTTCAAATTGTAAATTTTATGATATAATTTTATGAAATTTGTTTTCTTTTAAGAATAAAACTACTGTTTCATATATATGACTAACATGGCATGTTTTAGGTGATAAATTAAACACTTATTTTTATAAAGTAACTAATATAAGAAGTCACTTATAATTAAGGCACGTTATTCTATATATAAAAAATAATAAATGAATTTGAAAAATAGCATTACTTATTTTTTTTAAACTGCACATTCAAAATCCTCCCATAAATGAAGCTGAACATCTAATCATTTCATTATCGGTCACACTGACTAGGGCGAAAACTCTTTTTAAAAGAGAAATGTTGTGTATAGTGTACCAGCTAGCCCTCATTATCTCATCCTTAATTTCATTTGGCTGATATGGCAATGCCAATCCATTCTTTTTTCTTTTTCTTTTTTAAGTATCATTTATGATATCATCACCCGATCTCATCAAATTAATCGCAAACTTAACTTGAAAGTTTTTTTTTTTTTTTTTTTATATGTCCACACAAGATGGGGATGAGGATTCGAACTAGTGACATCTGCTTTATTAGGTGTGGTCCTAGCCGATTGAGTTGTCTATTGGGGAACTTGAAAGTTGAAACTGATCGAATTCCAACATATATAAAGTGGGTCGATTGATGGATGTATGGAGAAAATTTTGAATATATCATCAACAGAGAGAGTATTAATTTCCAAAGATATTTTATTCAAAAGTATCCACGAATCAAGGATTAAAAGTGGGCAACAAAAAAAAGAAAAAACAGAAGAGGATACAATTCAAAAGAATCCTAAACGACTGTTCAAATAATCTTAAATACAAATCTCTTACACATGCAAACGACAATTTTCTTGGAATAACTTATTTAAATATGATCGACGTTCTATGCATTGAGTTCGTAGATCGACATTGATGGTCGAAACACGAGCTTTTCAGAACTAGGAACAAGTTGGCAAGTTAGCCGGAGGTGGCCGAATGCTTGTCTCCTTTGTGGGCCCATTCAAAACAATGAGAACAGTATCCATACCCCAGCTCGCATGCCGTTCCAAATGGCAGTGCATAAACCAAACCCCTGCAAAACATCCCCATATCATTCTCAATCCATACACAAACATGTATATATATATATATATATATATATATATTATAGTGGGAGATAATAAAGACAAGAGAAGAGAGAAAGAGAGAGTACCAGGATTGTCGGCTACGAATCTAATGACAGCCCATCCATTTTTAGGAACTCCGATGGTGTTAACTTCCGGTGGATCAGCCAAATTGTATGTTGTGGAATTGGCGGGGTCCCAATTGCCATAACCAGTTCCAACCAAATAGAAACTAAAACCATGAAGATGCAATGGATGGTTCTCTGCATTCCCAACATTAGTCCCTTGGTACACGATTTCCACGGATTCCCCATACTTTATGATATGTGCCTTGGTTGCCACGTGTGGGTATAACGTATTGTTACCCACATCTCCTGTGTAGTTAAATACATACGGCGGCTTAGCCGGGAAATCTCTGTCAAAAACTCCCGACAAGGCCCTGCATATATAAAGGGTTTAAAGCTTGAGTTATTACTTATTAAAACAAATATGTTACTTAATTAGTGCTCAATATATATATACTTACTTGTAGTATGCTTGAAGGATATCAATTTTTGGGGTGGAGAAACTTATGTTGTTCAAGCTGGCAGAAAGCCTGTTCCCATCTGGACCCCCGCACGATGCATTTGCGCAAAGAATCTGGTTCACAGAAACTGTGATGACGATCTGTTTGGTGATGTTTTTGGGCACATCAACCGGGTGCTCGCGGCTTGCCAATGCCCTGATGCGAGTTGTGAAGTTGTCTGCGGCGTCCACGTCGGTGACATTCGGAAGGGTCGGATAGGCAGGGGAGGTTGGAGGAGTGTAGGTGCCTGTGTACTGAAGAATTGCCGAAGTGTTGGTACTGTCGAATGGAGCTCCGGAGTCGAAGAATGGCGTAGCGGCGATGTAGTAATAACTGGCTGCCTGGTTTGCGGTGAGCAAGATGTCCATCGTTTGCCCTGGGGTTATCATTATGTAGCTCGTCGTTAACGGCTTTATGTATGCGCCGTCCTGCGCCACAACTGTCAGGTTGTGTTTTGCGATTCCGAAGAACATTTCTTCATTCATCACGGCATTTACTAGACGGAGAAGATATGTCTTGCCGGGCACGACTGATAAACGGTAACTTGTATCTGCAATATGAATATCGTATCATTAGATCGACCACCAAGCTGTGTTCTGTATATTGAAAGATTTTTGTTGTTAATTACCACTGGAGCAATTATTTGGAAATCCTAGTTGGCCATTGATGGCATATCCATCTGATACGGTTGGATCCGCACCGGTTGCCGTGGCATTGTCGATTAATTCCTTGACATCTCCATTGAACCATTCCGCTGCAGCACAATCATAATGAAGAATTGGTAAAAATGCATAAACTCAGCAATTTTCTCAAGGAAATATATTCAGTTATTATATATACCAAGTATGAGGACATGCTCGGCATAGGGCTTGGGAAATGGATAGGCGCTTCCGCGTTGGGGCAAGATGACAATGGCGCCATGGATTGTGGCACGTGACCAGTCACTGTGGGCGTGCCACCAGAGAGTTCCTTCTTCGGTGGAGAATATAACTTCATAGGTGAAGTTTTTCCCTGGCTTAATAGGGCACTGAGTGATGTTCTCGGGACCATCCGACCATGGATTTCTTGGTTGCCTCACTCCGTGCCTGTCAAGATCACCGAACTATTCTTTAGTTCTCATGATATTTTGACTAATTTCAACCCCCACACAGAGAGAGAGAAGAAATTATTACCAGTGAATAGTGACACCATAATCTCCCTCATTATGAACATTGACAAACGCTCTATCGCCTTTGCGAACATGAATGGCTGGGCCAGGCCACTGGTGATTTACAGTAAACATGCTCTTTGTGGTACACAGCCGAGTAAAATTCGTTTCCCTCAGCTGCAACCAGAACCAACAATGATATTATAAAACCACTCATATGAAACATTTCTGGTTCATGGGTTTATAAATACAACTACTGCAAACATAACAGGAAGGATCGAACACTTACAATGAAGCTATAATGGTGGACGTTGTAAGCAGAGGAAAGCAGCAGCCCATCGAAGAACAAAAAGCCAAAGAAAGCAAGGATCAAACCCATCTTCTGTACTCCCATACTGCAATAAGTCCCTGTCTTCTATGACTTTCTGCTTGGATTTGGGGTCTATTTATAGAGGCTACTTTCCTGAGAAAGGTACCCGAATACATACAAAATTACAACTCTATACACCCTAAAAATTAAGGGTCATTGGCAATGTTTTTCCTAAATTATATGGAAATAATATTTATAATTAATTAAGATTGTTGTGAGCATTATACATGCATGAAAATATTTGAAAGACTAAAAAGGTTAAGTGGAAATCACATGCTCACTAATTTGTTTAGTTTAAAATTTTGATGGTGAGAAGATATCGCAAATAACATCAACCAAAAGAGTAATATATGTTATAGTCCCTACAATCAAATTTTTGTTTACTAACTTAACATATTGTAATAGCATTAAACATTAAAATCAAGAAAATTGTAATAGTTGTCTTATTTAAGTCGGTATCACACTAATAGAATCTGTTAAATTAGTAAACAAAATTTGACCGTATGGACTAAACTATTTTTTTGACATACCACAAAGAATTAATTATAAATCAGATAAACTACAATGACTAATTTTACATATATTTTTTCATAATTTTATATACCATATTATTATTTTACTATGCTAATATAAATGGCACCGACAACAATCCACCTTAAGATCAATTTTTATTATTAAAAAAAATGAAAATGACACGTGGACATATTTCAGAAGGGTTTAGTACTTACGAAAAGCATGGGATAAAAAAGATACATGCATGTGGTAGTGATCCGTTTAACCTTTCAGTAAAATTTTTTTTTTTTTTTTTTTTTTTTTTATAGAATCCTTTCAGTAAAATTGAATCACAAATTTTGGATCCCCAAAGGGCTGGGGGCGGCTATTATGACTTCTAGTGCAAGCCAACGGCTGTTTTTTTTTTTTATTATTTATTTTATTTTATTTTTAACATGAGTCAGCACCTCGTTATATAAAATTAAGTTCAATGTGATCCTCATTTTTTTAAAGTTTATGATTTTTTTTTTAAATTACTGCTTTCATTGAACTCATCAAGGGTATGAATTCTATTTAATATATGTTCTTTCTATTTTTCTTTTCTTTTCTGAGCTTATTTTATCGTCTCTATTTGATGTAACGTCTCCTAATATTGCCTCAAATATGGAAATTTCCACACATTCTTTTACTGTAGTTCAATCCATTTAATATAGAACAGGATTTTTTTTAGTTCAAATGAACTGGAGAGGATCCTAATTCATTTAATACTCCTCCACTATAACTAACTGAATATTCTCTAATTAAGATCCTAATTCATTGAGTATTACGTCTTATGAAGCAGAAGTCAGTATATCAAATATTCCTCTCGGAACAAGATCCTCTCCGGCCAGTTCATTTCTAGTTAACTATAATGAAGGGGTATTTTTATCTTTTTACTTTTTGAGTGGATAAAAATACATTTCCACTATAATTAACTAAATATTTTTTCTGATTAAAATGAAATGGGAAGGATCCTAATTCATTTTTCTCCCAATTGTACATACATGTAAAAACAAACATAAAACAAAATAATCACAAATATTGTGTAAAGAATGAGCTGAGTACACGGAGTGGTCATAAAAATTGGAAGGTGGAAAATTTAGTGGCACGTGGGAATAGGTTCCCACCCCATATGCTATAATTAATAAAAGTTGAGAGAATCTTTCTTCTTTTTTATTGTTTTCATTTTCTCCTTCTTCTTTTTTTCTTTTTATTTTTTAATTTAGCATAATGGAATACGAGTTGGCTTCAGGGATTACATATATTAACTACTAAACCGTCGACAACTATTGTTTAATGACTGATTACCCAGCTGAGCTGTTTAATATATATCCATCTTACTCGTTTTTGGCCACGTGAAGGAATTGCCCATAATTAGTCAGTCAAGAATATTATTTTATTTGGTGTTCTGAAAATTTTGTTGAGGGACATTTACTACGTTGAGAAATCATTGCGGTGACAAGCTGTTATGCTCTATCCGACGTCTATAAAACAAACAGCGATAATATATTAAAATTAAACCAGCTTTTTGGTGCTCAGGATACAAATATTTAAAACAATAAAGCCTCTTATGGGCTTCCTGCAAGTGGCACTAAAATAATCAAATCCAACAAGAGTGGGTAGATTTGGCAAGAAAAAATATCACATGAAAGAATGACATATAATAATATTATTATTATTTATTATTTTTGTTAAAAGGGAATTATTTCAACCTCATTGAAGACTGATCACGAGTGTAAATGCTCTTACATTATAGAGCAAAAAATTCTGAAAAAATCATAGCCAAAACTACGATGTTACAAGTCATAGATGCTTACATAAAAATCAAAATTCAAAACTTATCTATGATAACAATATCCGCTAACTCATAACTAATTTTCAGTTATGACATCATATTTGTTAAAGACAGATTAAACTTAATGCATAAATAGCTCATCTTTCTTGGCCTTGAGAGCAGAAAACTCATACTGAAACTCATCCTTTTAAGCCCGAGAGCTAGGAAACGGATCACATCCACAACCCAAATGTCTGGACAATCCTTATTCAAGCAAAATTACATAAAACAAAAAATAAAAAATAAAAAACTAACCCCCACAGAAAAACAACCAAAAAAGCACAGATCTGTTCCTGAGAATACTAGATCTACTCATCTTCGACCCAAAACGGTATTTATTCAATACAAACAAAACAAGAAACACAACCATCAAAAACAACAGCAACTGAAGTGGAGAAGATGATGGGCACTGGCTAGCGTTGACACGTGTGGAGCGGATGGAGGAGATAGGCGGTACAACACCTTGGAGGGAGGAGTTGCTGCATATGGCCAAAAAAACACCTAAAAACACACCCCAAAAAACAAAACAAAACAAAACAAAACATGCATGTAAAGCTAGGGGGAGATTAGGAAGGGGGAGAGGAGTCCCTCCTCCTTTCTAGGGGCTAAAATTTATTTATTTTTTTTTTTTTTTAAGTCACAACCACTTTACTATTATTTTTATTAATTGTTTTTGTTGTTGTCGGTTGAGAATAATTTTCCAAAAAATTGATTGATTCATTATTATTTTTTAAAAATATATATATATTGATTTCGGTTTTTATAAATAAGCATTAAATAATTTAAATTAAACAAAACTAAAATAAAGGGAGAACGTACGGGGAAGGCCGGCGACAAGGCCGCGGAAAACAAGAAGCTAGCAGATTACAACAAAACAACCAAAGAAAAGAAACAACTCGGAAACACAACAAAGCAACGTGATTAAAGTTCTTAATATATATTTATTATTACATAATTAAGTTAATACTTTTTTATGTCTTTCCCTTTTTCCCTTTGGTCAACTAAAATTTTAAAATCATACACATGAAAATGCCCTATAATTAAATAATAGGCCTCATGGTTCTCGTGGAAGATAAAAACATCACTTTTAACATTAAGAAGTGAATGTTTCAAAAAAAAAAAAAAAAAAAAAAAGAAAAAAGAAGAACATTAAGAAGTGAAGCATGAGAATTTTAACATAAAATTTACATGCGGAGTGGTCAATCGATCATTTACAAAAAGTGAGTGCCTATTATAGAAGGTATGGTAATTTGATTGATGACTCGAATGTGCATGTTTCTAAATAACCTCCGATCTATTCATGGCATGTGCATCACCGTCAACAAGGAAGCTAATACAGCAGCTCATCGCTTGGCGAAGGCAGCTCTCCCACAATTGACCGTGTATCCTGCTTTTATTTACGATATTATAATCTCTAAAAAGTTTAATGAAATCATGAGATTTTCAATCAAAAAATATATAAATATATATATATATATATATATACTACGCATCTACCATTTTCTTTTCTAACCCTGCAAAAAGCAAGAAAAATATGTAAAAGGTTAGGATAAGAAAAGAATGTAGTATTTGCTGTAAATAATATGTGGATCGATATGTTAATTAACAAAACCAATATAAGGTTCCTCATGTGATTCTCATGATGTTCTCCTAATTTTACATGAATATTGTTTTCTAAAATGTTTTTTTAAGAAAGTAAGAATAAGTTTTTTTTCTTCTGTTTTTTAAGAAAATAATATACACATAAGATCAGGAGAATGTCATGAGAACTACATGAGAAACATTTCTCAAAAATAAAATTCAAAAAAAAAAAATTATCGGCTACATTCTTTTATCTAATCTCTTATTGATATTGAAGAAAAACTTTGTGCTACCAAATTAATATTAGTTTAAAAAATTCTTACAAATCAATCCCTAAATTAAAGTACAAATCGTTAGTAAAAAATTTAAGTCCTTAATATTAGGGGCAGAACTAGAACATTGAGTTTGAGGGGGGTAAAATTTTTTAAAATAAAGATTGGGGGTACAAAACCTAATTTTTTTTTTTTTTTTTTTTATTTTTTATTTTTTTGAGGACTACCCCTTGGCTTGGGGGGTTCCTGACCCCCCCAAGTCCAGGAGTGGTTCCTCTGATTACACCGCAAGGACTCCTCAGGTCATGAAGCAATCATGTCAGATATCATAAAGCTAGTTAGACTGGTCTTTAATTTATCATTATTCAAGATCATAAAGCAAATTATTTTTTCCCCTTCTTCCCTTGAATGGAAATTAAAATTAAGAAGAAAAAAAAAAGTGAAAATGATAAAAGTTTATGAGAATTTATTCAGTAGATTATTTGTATTTCTTGAAGATAGGACCATTAAATCATGATCATCTAGTGGGATCCTCTAATCAAGATCACCGCACTTTCACACACGATTATATAATTCCCACGTACGCCAAAATTCCAGTAGGTATATGCTATACGCACTATATTCGTTCGTCAGCTAGCTAGCTTTATTTAATTAATGTACCGAAGTCACGTTAATTGTCCACATTAATGCTAATTCTTAGTTAATTTATTCCTTTTGTTTATTATTAGATCACTATCCGTTAGAGAGAAGCCAAAAAAATTATATTATACTTAACTTTACCGTTGAATAGAAAAATATATAGAATAGTAAACTTTTTTATGTTTCGTCGGTGGACGCCAAAATGTATACAACTTTATCTATAAGTGCATGCCATGTGTGATGTGATATAATCATATGGGCTAGGCCTCATTTTCCCAATTCAAAAATTGCCACGCGCGTCCGCCAAAGACATTCAAACAAGACTATTGGAAACGTCTCACAGTTAACCATGGGATTAGGAAGCATAAGATTGATTGAGTAATGCTAGAAAGGACTAATTGAAAGGTTGATTGGCACGGCTACAAAAATTGGATATTCTCAATAATTTGTCATATGATTTGCTAATAATGCGGGTAGCAGATGTGAGAGAAATTTTATAAGATATGGCCGACAAACAATCTAAAATTTAGGTGGGTGATTAAACCCATATTAATTGTTTTCTAACGATTTAAACAGTTAAATTATTGAAAATCATGTGAATTTTACCTTACATTTGTATGAGATTAAAACAAAGTGATAATGACATAGAGGGGCAGATCGTGATAATGACATAGAGACAGATCGAGTTCATTAATACAAGAAGTTGTCTGTATCAAAGAGGTGGGTGCATATGACATTAAGGCAAGGGCAACTTTCTTTTGTTGTTAGGTTAAAAATTACTTCTTTTTTGATTTGTAGATATCAAAAATTAAATTAATTAATGTTGTGGGATGGGGTTAGGTTCCGATCATTTGAGTGACTGCCACATGATGGTTACAGGTAATTTGGTATATAGCTATGAGAGAAGCAGGCCCAGGATTAATGCTGGTTTATTATTATTAATGCCCATTCTCTAATAACATAAGAGTACATGACTACACAACTTCCCCGAACCATCCGAGTGGCCAAAAGCATATTAATGATAAATAATGATAATAATTTAATGCTTAGTTTTACATGCATGCATGTAAAACAATGTGTTAGTAAACAATGTAATGACACTCATGAATATTTTTTTACTATATATATAGTAAGTAAACAATGTGAAATTTAACGTACCACTCATGAATATTTTATAAACTCACTTGTTCGCCCGTTATATATAGGCTACTCAACTTTTCAATATGGGGTCTTCAAAGAATAGATCAATCGAGTATGGACCACGCCTCATAAAACAAATGTCACTAGTTTCAATCCTTCCTCCCCATTCTCTTGAATTTTTTTTTTTTGGACATGTCCGCACAAGAGAAATGAGGGAAATTCGAATTAATAACCTTCGTTTCATTAAGCGTGATCTTAGCCAATTGAGCTACTTCTTATGGATATACACCTAAAATAATTGGTATATAGCTTTTGAGGTTAATAATAACTTTGAGAAAGAAATGGCATGTTTTGTTATTTTTCTGGCCAAAATAGAAAAAAGTTTTAATTAATTCAATAACTCCCAAGTCCCAACACCCATAACTCATAGCGTCAAATTTTAGAAGATAGAGAAGTTATAACGTGGATGGGCAGGATTAATTAATTATTGCTACAATAACACGACTAGTTTGAACATTGCACATGGCTCTAGAATTATTGTTGTCTTTAATAATATTTTCGTACATGCAGCATTAGAATAGTGAATTCATAATTAACCTGCATTTAAATTGAACTAAGAATATAATTGACCCATATTTTCAATATTTTAAATGGATAAATTAACTTGAAAGACTCTTTTGGTATATATTAAAAGGAAAATGATCAGGACAAAGACAACACGTACTATTTGAGTAAATATCACATCACTTGGTGGGGGCATAACAGGGAATTAATTTGTTAATTATAGTCTTAACAAAGATAGGCATGTGACAACACAGCCTAAGCCCATGGGTAACGTGTGATACAAATTGTGTATATATATATATATATATATATTTTAAAACAAAATTAAGGAGCATGATGAGATTCAGAAAATGTACCAATTACAAAGAGACTTGGGCCGTTCGACAGCCTGGAGAGAGAGAGAGAGAGTTGAAACTTTTGACAAAAGAAGATTATGGGAATCGGATAAGGGATAGAGCTAGCTAGCTGTTAGCCATTTGACAGAGATTTGGATCTGGTAGTGTTCATAGCAGTTGTTTGAAAATTTGGCAAGGACATATAGATATAAAATTGAAGCATGTACCTTAATTTAAGGATAAAAATGAAAAAAAGCATGTGATTAATTTTGTTTGTAAGAATTGTTAATCATTCCTTGTCTTTCATGTCTAGTACATGGAAATTGAATATTAATAGTGCACATGCTGACTCCAAACAAAGCATTAAGCATATCTCGGTTTTCACTACAACAAAGATATATATACAGTACCTAGTTCAGGGTTTGTTTATGTTTTTAGAAAATATTTTTTATTTTTGAATGTTTTACAAGTATTTTTCATATTTTGAGTTAAGTTTGTTAACGTTTTTATTTTGAATTTATATATATATATATATAATCAAACAAAAAAAAATGACTATTTTGAAGACAGAAACAAACATTTCCTTCATGAAATTGTAATACGTGTGGCAAAAGTAAAATTGTAATGTAATGGCATCATATCTGAGCTAGATAACCTTAAACCAGTTTTTGGGGCAATCTTACCTTAAATCAACGCTATTACGACTGGTGCCACTCGAGGAAAAACTGCGAACATTTTGGAGATGAAAAGCTAGCTGTTGAAGATGAAGAGATATATAGTTTAGAGGAGGATTGAAGAAATTCAAAGCAGGCCACGATTTTATATATATGCCGCATCATCATCATCATCATCATATTTTGTTAGTACACTAATTAAAATGAAGTACAAACATGTACTGCATCTTACTTGCTTAAAAATAAATAAAATATGCAGTACTGCATCGACTTTTGATTTCCAACGGTTAATCCTTTGTTCTATTGTTCCACCTAATCCAGATAGGATCACTCAATTTGAAATAAAATTGATACTATTTATTTAATGGTTACTTAAAAACCTAAAATTTGATATGATCAATTATTCTCGAGACATAAAAAAAATTAATTATTTAATTAACACTTTAACAAATACGTACCCATGAATGAATATCCTACCAAAGTTGTCTCCATTAATAATAGAAGCTAGAAGAAAATGTCAAACTTTTGATTAATACACTTTGCAGATGAAACTGCACACCTTCGTTACAATGGCTTTAGCTTGGAGTCATTTGGTTTTTGTTTTTGCTTTGTTTTTGCTTTGTTTTTGTTTTTGTTCTTTTCTATTCAAATAGTGCATTGAATCCTCTTGATTATGTTTAAGTGGGTATTGGATGGTCCGCGTATGTACTTCTAGCTGTATCAGTAAGTCCTTCGCTGTAAATTTTGGCCTAGCTCTTGGACTTGGTGAGAAAGATAAAATTGAGATGATAACTGAGGGCAGAAATTGCCCGTCCACCTCCCATGAGTGGTGTGAGCATTATCAGTGTTATCATTTCAATGTATAACATTTGATAAATCTACAGGATTATGCCACAAATCAGAGGGAAATCTAGTGGTGGCCGATGGGACTGGTGTCAGGACTAAGGAGCACAAATTAAGCACTTCTCGATGCTTTTGGCACAAGTCTGTAGCAATCAAGGGGGGACTTGTCGGATCAGATATTGCCACCTCTTCTTCCTTTCACTTCCCGCTGCTTCTGAATAATTTACCACGTCAATTGTCTCTAGTTATCAACTCATGATGGCCATTTTCACCTCTCTCTTGCCATCCCTCTCATGATTTGATATATGATGGATCCGAATCAAACATGCATGTTGGGCCTGGTTCAGGCCTAGCTAAACTTTTCTTCAGCCCTGCACTTAATAAGAACGGCAGCTGCCTTGTAGCCCACAATTCTTCCCACTTCCAAGAGAAGAAACTCAACTTTTAGGATTTTTAGAACTTCATGACATGAAATATGCCCCTTCACTCCACTTCACTTCCACGGTCGACTGCGGAGAAAGCAGAGCATTAAGGCTCTGTTTGTTAAACAACATGAAATTTTCTCACATTTTCTCACATTTTACCATATTATTTACTTCATTTTTTTTCTTCAAAAAAACATATCAAATCATTCACTTTTTATATTACATATTATTTACTTTTTATTACTATATAAATAAAAAAATTACTATAAAACAAAAATTTTTACTTTCTAATACCACTTTTTTATTTTTCCATATTAATCATTATTTTCTTTTTTCATTTTTTTTAAAGGTAAACAGTGTCGTGGGGTGAACAGTGCCATTGGGGGTGGAGTGTTTCATGTTGTTTAACAAACACCACCTAAATGCCACCCACACATCTCCGGTCAGATAAGCATGTTGTTTAACCCACGGTAAAGAAGAGAACAAGAACATCCTCTTGTCTAGTTGGTAAGCAATCCCCAAATACCTATTACAAGGAACCCAACCAAGAGATAACATGTGACAGAGAAGTATGTTGGCACCCGGCTATTCAATTTCAGATTAAGTAGAATTATAAGAGGGACGGTAAACCCCTCTCCAATACACAACACACATATGAACAGAACACTCCCCCGTTTGATTCATGGAATAGATAAACTGAATAGAGTAACTATTATTATAGAATAACCATTCTTTTATTTGGTAGGGTATATGGGAATAACTATTCTCTCATTAATAAATATATCTATTCCTTTAAAAATGAGATGAATGGCTAATCCCAGAGGAATAGACTACATTCTCCCAAAAAAATCACACATATTGTTTTTTATTTTCTTTCATTAAAAAAAAAAAAAAAACCTTGAACATGAATATTAATTGTGGGTAGCAAAGTCAGGGGTGGCCTAGCCATCTCCAGTTGGCTTCGAGGGTGGCCACAACCACTCATAGATAGAGCCCCTCATACGTGTTTGTGGCCACTTCCAATTGTCTTTGGGGATGGCCACAGCCAACTCTAGTCTCCCATAGTATTGAGGTTCAATTTTTTTAATTTTAAATTTGAGCTTTGAAAAAATTAAAAGTAATGTGGGTTTTTTTAGTAATTTCAATGCATATTTGTTATCATCAAACTAAAGAATAAGAATAACTATTTTTAATAGCTATTCACTTTCTTAATAGAATACCAATTCCGCATACCAAACGAGGCCTAAAGACTCCTCAACTCAAATGATCATCTTCTCTAAGAATCTTACTGACTTATTTGAAATTATCTCTCGTTTGCTCACCTTAATTAGCAGACATTTGAGAATTTCTTGTCTTTGTCTTTGCCGGAGAAAGAGCATCCCTATTAGGCTATTTAAATTGAAAAATGCTATAGGTCAATAAATTCTTCATATTTGGCTCATATTTTTCTACAATCAACCATTAGATTTGTGGAGTCCATATAAACCTACAAATCTAATGATTAATTGTAGGAAAATATGGGCCAAATATGAATAATTTATTGACCCATAACATTTCTCATATAAATTTGACTTTTCTTTAAAGATTTGAAAAAACTCACAAAAATAGTCATTTAAATAGCTATTTCAAATTTAACATTAATCAACAACGCTCACCAAATACCAAGTGCTAAAAAGTGAAAATTATTTAGTTTTTAATATTATATATTCATTTTTCTTTTCTCACTCATCTACCAAGAATAAAAAAAANAAAATCATCAATTTTTAATATTAATATGAGCAATTATGTGAATAACTACTAATTTGAACCTTATACGAGTTTCTCATGAGCTTAACAAAGTCGAGCCGAGCTTGCTTCGTTTAATATTCGAGCTAGGATTCGTGTTCACGAAACGCTTCATTTAATATTCGAGTCGAGCTCGAGCCAAGCTTATGCGAACCGAGCCTGAGCTTGCTCGTGAGACGCTTCGCTCACTTAACACCCCTAATTGTGGGTAGCAAAGTCAAGGGTGGCCTAGCCATATCTCCAATTGGCTTCAAGGGTGACCACAACCACTCATAGATAGAGCCCCTCATGCGTGTTTGTGGCCACTTCCAATTGTCTTTGGGGGTGGCCACAGCCAACTCTAGCCTCCCATAATATTCAGGTTCAATTTTTTTGTTTTAAATTTGAGCTTTGAAAAAATTAAAAATAACGTGGGTTTTTTTTAGTAATTTCAATGCATATATATATTTTTTACATGTCCACACAAGGGAATGGGGAGAAGGGATTCGAACTAGTGACCTTCGCTTCATTAAGTGTAGTTTACAACCGATTGAGTTACCCCTTAGGGACTCAATGCATATTTGTTATCATCAAACTAAAGAATAACTATTTTTAATAGCTATTCACTTTCTTAATAGAATACTAATTCCGCATACCAAACGAGGCCTAAAGACTCCTCAACTCAAATGATCATCTTCTCTAAGAATGTTACTGACTTATTTGAAATTATCTCTCGTTTGCTCACCTTAATTAACAGACATTTGAGCCTTTCTTGTCTTTGGCTTTGCCGGAGAAAGAGCATCCCTATTGGGCTATTTAAATTGAAAAATGCTATAGGTCAATAAATTCTTCATATTTGGCTCATATTTTTCTACAATTAACCATTAGATTTGTGGAGTCCATATAAACCTACAAATCTAATGATTAATTGTAGGAAAATATGGGCCAAATATGAATAATTTATTGACCCATAACATTTCTCATATAAATTTGACTTTTCTTTAAAGATTTGAAAAAACTCACAAAAATAGTCATTTAAATAGCTATTTCAAATTTAACATTAATCAACAACGCTCACCAAATACCAAGTGCTAAAAAGTGAAAATTATTTAGTTTTTAATATTATATATTCATTTTTCTTTTCTCACTCATCTACCAAGAATAAAAAAAATAATTAAAAAATAATATTTAATTAAAATAGAGAAAGATATAAAGAGTTTGATATTTGGTTCATTTTAAAAGTGACTATTTAAATTTAAAAATGTGAGTTTTTCTTTTCAAATCTAACTTTTATTTGAAAAGCTCAATATGAATGCTCTAAGAGCATTCACAGTAAGCTCAACAATTGAGCCTTTTGGCTTAATTGTTGAGCCAAACCACTAAAAACGTTCTGCAGCAGCCTCAACAAGCAACTAAGCAAAATGGTGAGGAGCTACAGTGCTCAGCTCCTCAGCAAACTCAAATATTACTAAAAAAATTCATCATTTCTCTCTCCTGCCCACCTCTTTCTTCTTCCTCTCTCTTCTACCTCCTTATGATTGTCATGCCCCCTGCCACCGACAACCCCACATGCGAAGAAAGAGCGCGCCACTGACATGGGCGCCGCACTTCTCCACCGCGCACAGCCGTCGCCGATCAAATCAAGGACATACACATCCGGCGCCGATCGATTGTATGATGTGTCGATTTGTGAGGAGGAAAAAGATGGCAGGCTGAAGAAAATTGATAGTGGTGGACTCGTAACGACCTGTAGCATCGAGATTCAGTTGTGGAGGCCGATCGCATCCAGCGAGTCGATTATCGCCGCTTCCACTCCTCGCCGTACAGTCGCCGTCGCCCATCCCGTCGTCTTTTTCCCGCTTTCACCTTCGATTGCGAACGGATTTGAGGCCGGTTTTCAATTTGTTGATCTCTCTCCGGCAAGGTTTGGGACTTCTCGTGGTGGGAAGGCCTTCACGATTCGCATCTTCCCGTCCAGCAATGAAAGTGAAGGGGAGCGGACAGCAAGTTGGGTGTAAAGAAAGAATAAAAAAAANGTTTATGCATATAATAAAACTTTAAGGACTATATTAATTTACTCTTATTGAATAAATAGTTTTATAATACAAATAATCCGAATATATAAGAAAATAGAGATAATACAAAATGGTATGGAGGATTAAATCAAATCAGATTTAAGTATATTTAAATTTGATTTAATTGGATTACCTACAATATATGCTAAAATTACTTTTCTCATAAAATCATATGATTCTAACTTTTAGCAGTAATAATGCATTATGTCTTGCTAATGGAAGCCACAAATGCAGTTTGAGATGGCCATCGTTCTATAAATTACAGTGTTGGGGGACATATATGACTGTAAAGTTTTGTTAAACCATCAATTATCCCAAAAGCTTAAGTTCCCTTTTAATAGGTGAGGCTCAACACGTGTAATATTTAATTTAAATGGGGGTGAATTGATGGAGTCAAGGTTCAATCACATAACCTTTGGCTCTAATACCACATTAAATCACCAGTTACCCCAAAAGCTTAAGCTGATAGTGTAACGACCCGCTTGGTAAAAGCATGATTAAAAATTTTTCTTTTAAAAACAATAACCCACAATGAAGCGGATTGTCACAGTGGCATGGCGATACCGTAGTATGTCAAGATCCATGCATTAACCTGATTGACAATCTAATAAGTCTCACAGAGATACATGCATTGTCCATGATAAATCAGAATTTACATCTTTGCAGCAGACTATAAATAATACTAGACATAACATAACACATTAGAGTTGACAAATACATCTATGTGAATAAAGCTTTACATATAAATAAATAGTTATACAAAGGTGTCACATGCGACACGCCATATACAAAAACTCACATCTAAGCATATACATACATACTCTACCAAAAGGGACTAACAACTAGTCCAATAAAGCCAACCTCCGACGCGTCTAGACCTCGAACATCATAGCCCAAATACAAGGCTACAAAATCCTCATCTATTGCCTATGTACCTGCAACAACATTAACATCATCGCCTGTACCCCGAAAACCCGAGATACAGGTGAAATTATGAGCCCACCGTCTCTATAAAATAGAGACCTCAGCAGTATGGAACTCACTAAGCTTATATACAAAATAGTCATTTAACTATGTTCACAATTACACATCATAGCTCAACAATAAAACATATTAGATGTCATCATGCAATGTCTAGCCATAACAATATACATATGTGTTCCGTCCCATACCAGTCACATATGCATACTGATACATCTAGTGTAAAATCATACAAATCACTCCGATGTCATCATGCAATGTCTAGCCATAACAATATACATATGTGTTCCGTCCCATACCAGTCACATATGCATACTAATACGTCCAGTGTAAAATCATACAAATCACTCCATACAACATCATTATAAACTCATGAAACATATGCACTCCAATCATATTTTCCATTGTGTTGCTGAGGGACTCTAACCCTCTTGTTCTTGATTCAGCGTGGATGTTGAGGGACTCTAACCCCCTTCATTAGTATGAGGGACTCGAACCCCCTTCACATGATTTAGCGTGGGCGTTGAGGGACTCTTAACCCCCTTCATTAGTATGAGAGACTCGAACCCCCTTCACATGATTTAGCGTGGGCGTTGAGGGACTCTAACCCCCTTCATTAGTATGAGGGACTCTAACCCCCTTCATGGTTTTGTGTGAACGTTGGGGGACTCTAACCCCCTTCACGGTTTCTTGTTCTATTTCATGTTCATGCACCATGCTTTGTGCAATAAAATTATCATATACATGCTTTCATTTAACATCACATTCTTTCAACATCTTACGTAACATGCCATACACTTATAAAATCATTACTCATGAGACACCATCAATAACTCATAAATCCATTCAATTCTTTGAACATACTCATTCCATTCCATACTCATGCATCAAATCATCATGCTCAAGCTTTCCTTTCACATCATATTCTTTCAACATCATTTATAACATATCATAAACTTATGAAATCATTACTCAATCATATTATCACCAAAACATTCTACATCAATCATCCAAACATCATTACATAATCATATTATCACCAAAACACTCTACATCAATCATTCATCCATACATTTAATGAAATATCATTACATAATCATATTATCACCAAAACACTATACATCAATCATCCAAAACATCAATACATAATCATAGTATCACTCACTTTACATCCATCATTCATACATCAATACATATTCATATTATCACACTCACTCTACATCCATCATTCATACATCAATACATATTCATATTATCACACTCACTTTATATCAACCAAAAAGTTTTTTATACTTTAAAAATATAATCATTTTCGCTCAGTAAGTAAAATACTTACATTATTCATTTGAGTACCCTTCAGTTGAACTCTGACTCAACCGTAATGCACCTAAGCATTTACAATATAAACACATAATTAAGCTTTATACTTAGCTTAGCAACTTTCACTATTTACAAATACTTTTGAGGACTACAAGTATCACGTTCTAAAGGTCCTCCCAAATATATTCAACTAAAACCCTTAGAATCCATACTTACATTTAATACATATATAGAAATAACGCATTAATTATCTAGTAACTTGTTACCCTAAACTGTGATTCTACATCACAATATATTCAATCACTAACTCATGAGGCATAAACATAAACTATAAATTAGGCATTATGCTTAACCCTATTATCATTATTATTCTCTAATGCTCATTTATTAATTTATTCAATAACCTTATCATACTTTACCCAATCAATGTGCTTACTATTGAAATTCATCATCATCGTTAAACTATTAAACCTATTTACTTATCTACTTACTACTTAATCACTTTACAAATTACCATTAAACTCTATTTATAACCCCACTTTAATTCTAACAATTCATAATGTCCAATTTCCTTCAAGTATTCTAATTCCATAATCACCTATAGAAACTACGGGTTTACTTGCAACTTATTAAGTAACTAAATCAACTCTAGGGTTTACAATTATAAAACCCCAATTTATATCATTCATTATCTCAAGAACCTAAACCCCATAATTACCTATTATTCATGGAACCCAAAGAACATTAATGATTAATTAACATTCTACATGCAAATAATCCCTCCAAATAACAACTCCTAGTGTTCATACATTAAAAGCCCTAAATTCAATTCCAAAGGTAAAACTAGAGTTTATGTCCATATTTCAACAATTAGTAAAATTAGAGTTTTAATCCATTAATCTAACAATCAAGAACTTAAATGATGCATAACAATCTACTATACATGAAAGCCCCAAATTAATTATAGGGATTTAACTACTTACTATAATTTCCCCAATTACCTAATCACAAATCTAACTTCTAAGATGATTTTTTTGTGCTTAATACTCGATGGGTAACACTAACATACAAAGAGAAGCTAGAAATTCAATAAATTAACAAAAGCCCCAAAAATCCCATATAAGAACCCTAATTTTTCGGACCTAATTAAATCCTCACAAATCCATGTGTTTTCGAGCTTAGAATCCAATGGATAACACAAAGTCTTAAAGAGAAACTAAATACTTCGACAATATAACAAAATCCCCAACAAATTAGCTTCTACAAAAATTAAAGGATAATCTCACCCAAAACGGAGCTACTGTTCACGGGGTAGAATATGACTGCAGATTGCTCCAAATCCGATCTCCACCGTTCACAATGGAGATTCACATGTCGTGAACCTCCCTACAAAATTTCAGCCCGATCCGACCATGGATGATTGTTGATCGGAGCCGTTGATGCCGACTGGACGGAGCTTTCCAGAAACCCATCTTTTTCTTCTTCTTCTTCTATACAGCAGCTCTCTCTCTCTCTCTCTCTCTCTCTCTCGTTCTTGTTCTCTCTCTCTCTCATGTGTGTGTGGGTGTTGGTCATGAGAAGAAGGCAAAGGGAGAAGAAAAGATGAAGGGGGAGAAGAGAGAGACGTGCGTGTGGGTGAGGGGAAGGGAAAAGAAAGAAAGAAAGGGGAATGGGGGGCTGCACGTGGGTTTAGGAAGAAAAGGGGAAAATAATGGGTTGATGCCATAATTACAAAAATAAAGAAAAGGGGGCAATAATGGGTTGATGCCATAATTACAAAAATACCCCTCTAAGCCCATTAAACACAAAAGACCCTTACTATAATAAACAATTATCTTATTTTATTTTACTACACCAATCTAACTTATATTTATTACACTTTATTATACTAAAACATAAACCTATTTTATTTTATTAATCAATTTTCACACTAACATTATTTTTAGTTATTTTCCTACATATCACAATTATGACAAAATCGTTATTATTATTATATCAACTCCCATATGGTATTTATTCCATTAATTAATTTGAATTACTATAAGGTTACTAATAATAAACTTAATTATTTTCTGGAGTGTTACAGATAGGAAGAAATAAATTTAATCACTTAATCATTAGTTTAACAAGTTTATTGACTAATATTGCAGACCTTTCATGTGAAATTGTTATCTAAATTATTGAAATTCTTATAAATTTTTTGGGGCACATTACTTGCCCCCTCCCACCCTATTAGAGTGTACAAGTGGTTGTGGTTGTGGGTAGCAGATATTGGTAAAACTGCTAAAACTGCTAACAATACGTAATTGCCCAAGGTAGTTATTAAATTTTAATAACCACAACCGTTCCGCTTAGATTATTAACAATTATTTTATAACTAAACCGGTTGTTAGCAAGTTATTCAAACCAGTTATGGCAGTTTTAGAACCCTTTTTTTATATATGAACTTTTTTGCTTTTTAAGGTATTTTGGGCATTTTTGGGCTTATTTTAAATAGTTTTCAGTCAAAGTGTTTCAAAAAAAGAAAATGAATATAATGAAACTTTATCTCTAACTCTAATTTAAAACGACATTGTTTTGATGTTTAACACTAAAATGATGTCATTTTAATGCTATATTTTTAATATAAATATATAATATATATTAACACAATTTCCGGGTCACAGGGAGATTTAAGTTAAAACACGCACCAGCTAAATAACAAAGATGAATGGGAACACAGGTAACTGGACAGGTTTGACATAGCGGGCCCCATGTTCGATTGGTTCGCTTGGTAATCCATGGATCTTGACAGCTATCCCTTTAGCGGGCCTTGGGGAGATCCTAGGCGTAACCCAAAGTGACAAGCCTTTCGTGGAAAGGCATCACGGCTGGCAAAACTTGATTACCGGTTTTCTCCCTAATAATTTATATTTATATTATTATATATAAGGATAGACNTAAGTTAAAACACGCACCAGCTAAATAACAAAGATTAATGGGAACACAGGTTACTGGACAGGTTTGACATAGCGGGCCCCATGTTCGATTGGTTCGCTTGGTAATCCATGGATCTTGACAGCTATCCCTTTAGCGGGCCTTGGGGAGATCCTAGGCGTAACCCAAAGTGACAAGCCTTTCGTGGAAAGGCATCACGGCTGGCAAAACTTGATTACCGGTTTTCTCCCTAATAATTTATATTTATATTATTATATATAAGGATAGACGATTAGCAGTTATAAACCATATTTTCTCCCTCTTAAAATTATTAACCATTCCGTCCTAAGCGGTTATTTGTTTTTATAACTGCCTATCAAAATAGTTTTAAGCAATTAACAGTTGTGAGAAAGTTATAACCGCTCAATTTATACACCCTGCAACGTACATCTACTGCAACAATAAACCAATTTGTCGAGTAGTTTAGACAAAGGACACAAATTTGTCGTTAAAACCATATGTCATGGGTCTAAAACCATTTCATATATGTATCTATCAAGATCTACCCATAAAAACTGCAGCCTTTGTCAATATTCTTCGATGACAAATGTGAAAATTTTTAACCAAAAAATCTTTAAAAGCAGATACACACGGTTCATCAGATAATTTTAAATGAGGGATTACAGTGTACGTATATGCTTATCAAAACCCTAGCCACTAATTTGATCAGCTTTTTCTTCCCACCTTTTTGCACATTAATGGAGTCTCTTTCTGATCCAGTGGAATGCGACTGCGTACTAGATCTTCAACCAGATCATACCACGTGTCTAATAAATATATAGATCTTAATCCTAGGCTGTAGTGTGAGCCAGCCCATGTTGGAAATGATTAGGGTTTGACAGAAGAGTAAAAAGATAAAACAAGAATAGAAGGTTAATTAGTATTAGGAAAACGTGCTGTTATAGGCAGAGATAGGATTGTGATAGCTTTGGTCGTTGTCGGTGGTTGATTGGGTTTGAATTTCATGCTTTGTATCACAATGTTGGTAGGGAAAGGGCTATGGATGGCATGCAGCACCTGTCGTGTTCTGATTATTTTAAGCTTCACTTGCTAAGCTTAATGAATCAACTATATATTAATTTGAAAATGCTGCACCTTTCAAATTGTTTCTCTAAATATCGGTTCCTAAATGATGTGCACATACCATCATCTTATGAAATTTATTATTTTAAAAAACGTGCCATCACTCCTCAAAATGGTGACACATTACTTAAAAACCAACTTTAAAAAAAACATTTAGTAAGTATAACATTTCTCATATATATATATATATATATATAAAGATTTGAATGTGGCTTAGAAAAGAGATAGGTCAAGACTTGAAGACTATTAATGTTTTGGTCTTGTGAGTTCAGCCTTATCTTGCGGAAAATCATTGTGTGGCTTTTTCAGTCTTAAATGTCAACAACAATCATATATATCTTAAAATGTTGATAGCTAATTATTAGGGAAAATTTCACTTTGACCCTCTAAATTTTCACGTTATTTGACAAATCCCCTTCAAACTTTAAAATCTCTCACTTTGGACCCTTAAACTTTTAATTGCTCTCAATGTGAATCCCTCCGTCAGATTTTAAATGTTACATGATATTTATACCATTGAATTATATATAAAATTTCAACTTCGAAAACATTTTTTTAAAAAAAAAATGAAAATTAGGGATATTTTGATCTTTTTTTGTATTTTGAACAGCTAAAATTGATGGAAGGGTTATAATTTAAAGCAATTCAAAGATCAGGGTCCAAAGTGAGAGATCTTAAAGTTTGAGGGGGGTTTATCAAATCACGTGAAAGTTCAGGGGGCTAAAGTGAAATATTTCCAATTTATTAAAGTGTACTTTTTTGCTCGATCCCTTTTTTTTTTCCCTTTACAAATGCTGGATAGGATGATAAATTTGATTAGTAGAGTTTTGTTCATATTGCAGCTCAGCACATAAATTTGGTGGAGAAATNATATTTATTACACTTTATTATGCTAAAACATAAACCTATTTTATTTTATTAATCAATTTTCATACTAACATTATTTTTAGTTATTTTCATACATATCACAATTATGACAAAATCGTTATTATTATATCAACTCCCATATGCTATTTATTCCATTAATTAATTTGAATTACTATAAGGTTACTAATAATAAACTTAATTATTTTCTGGGGTGTTACAACCAGTAACCTCGTGAACTCTCTGGCCAAACAGTTTTCGGTGCCCAATGCCGAAAAACGAAAAATCGTTCGGATCTCCGTCACGGACGATGACGCAACCGACTCATCAGAATCAAAGGAAGAAGACAGGGGGGGGGGGGGGGGGTGAAGAAGGGGGTTTTCTTGAAATGTAATGAAACAACGCCGTTTTTTAGGGGGATTTTTTAATTTTATTTTCTATTTTGACGAGGGCACCTTAGTAATTCTGCATCCCAAAGCAACATCGTTTTGGATTTTCTGTCCATTTTCACAGTTTAATCTAATGGAGGGGCCAAATTATTAGGAGTTGATAGTTTATGGGGTTATTTTATACCAATTAAAACTTTGGGTGGCTAAATTACAAATAACTGATAGTTTGGGGGGTCATTTTATACTTTTCCCTTTTTATTATTATTATTATAATTATTGTGTTTTCCCGCCTTTATCAAAAAAAAAAATCTGCTTTTGAGTAATGTGGCCGACTGGTCTGGATCGGTTCTTTCTTTCTTTTTCTTTTTCTTTTTTTTTAACAACTATCAGTTCTTTTGATTTCTTCCAAGAGAATTATCCCTCTCTCTTGATCACTAGCCAGCCAATATTTATTGATTCCCCAGATTCCAGAATATATATATACTGTGAGTAAACAGTACGTTTTACCTACTACGTACAATCTTCATCCCGTAGAGTTTGAGAGAAATTAAAGGGAAAAAAATTTAATGATGTAATATAAAAATGAAAGAAAATTTGAAGTTTTTGTGAGTGAATATGAAAGGAAAATGATTGCCAATTTTCAAGAGAGATTAGTGTTGGATCGGACCTTTGATTATTTTATTTAAAAATTAATTGGTGTTTAGTGAGAGAAGTCAAATTCTTTTATGGCATTTGAAATCGCACCTTACAAAATATCTAAGAGCCGTTCAAGTGAGAAGAGCAACGATAATGTTGAATCTCAACAATCCCTCTCTCAACATGACGCTCTTGTGACTCAAACCCATGATCCTTGCTCGATCTGATACTATTTATTAGATTAGATCTTTGACCATCTCATTTGAAAATTAATTGGTGTTCAGTAAGGGATCAAATTTTTTATGGCATTCGAAATCGCACCCGCAAAATATTTAAGAGCCATCCAAGTGAGTAGAGTAACGACAATGATGAACCTCAACAATTAGCTTTCAATCCGGCACTAGAAATATGGCAGCAGCTTTTCAACTCATAATATATATATATAGAACAAACATTTGGCACGCATATATAATTTGCACCAACTCATCTAAAATTCACCATGCACCGTACCGTGACATATTAATTCAGCATGTGCATGTCCCTATCCTCTCAATCAATGCACACATGTCACAACAAAAGCTTCTTCCATTCCATCAAGCCATTATTATATAGGACAAAGTTCTTCAATTATGTGCACGTACATTTGGCGTATGTAGGCCGGTCCCTGGCCTACGCCCCGTCAATCATCCAACACAACATTAAGGCTAAGTTCGGCCAACACCACAAACCACAAAATAAACATGGTCAATTTTTTTACACAAAACATGGTAATTTACTGACTATTCACCAGAGGAGTATGCCCTAAGAAATAGTTTGCACTCTGTAAATTTTCAACTGCAAGCCTCTAAGATTACTCAAGGACAACGTACTTACGGTTTAATAGGCACCACTAAGCCAACTCCTCCGGTTCATTTATTAGCATTTTCTTTTTATTTTTCTAAGTTACTTAATCGTAATTCTAGCCTTTTCTCTGGAAGGTTTTTGCATTAACAGAGGGGAAAGCAATAGATCATAATTCTAGAGCAGAACGGTCGCCATATATAATATGGCCATGCATGGAGTAGCTACTTCTCAAAACATATACCAAATTTTGTGGCAAAAACATCTCAAGGAATTAACATTAATATTTAAAACATCATATAGGACAACTGCATAATATCTTCATCAACAAATGAAAGCAATTAATTAATTTCTTGAAAGTCCTTATTGATTGAGCCCAAACATTTTCCCAAAACTATATTGGACCCAATATTTGTCCCTTGGAAGTAATTGGAACACCATTTCAACTTTTTTACCCCAATCTATCATCTTCATCTAATTAATTTGTTCCTTGGCTCGTAAATCTGTACCTCCTGTGTGTAGTTGAAAACAAGGGGAGGATATTCTGGAAAATCATCCTCATAAACACCGTCAAGCTCCTGAAAAGAGTAAATTAAATTATTAAATTTAAGTTTGGTATTAGCAAAAATTCTGTTTCCATCATTTATCTCTTATTTCAATTAAACATTACACGTGTAAATGAGTGCTGATTTAATGACGATAAATGGGATTAATTACCTATAATATGCCTGTAGTATATCGATCGATGGAGCGGATAGGGAGGAGATTGAGGATGAAATAGTGAAATTTCTTGTAAACTTGAGAATCGTTGGAGTGTTGAAACTGTAGCATGAGGAGAGGAGTAACTCAAGTAGATCAACTCGGCAGATTTTGGCACTATCAATATCCATAATCATAGGGTGGAAGTATTGTTTATTGTTTAGATTGTAGGATCGATGTACGTATATATATATTACATAAATCACAAAATCGTCTATTTGTGTAAAAAGTCCAGTCACTTGGGTAGGCTGGAAAGAAGAAGAAGAAGAAATTAAAGAAATTATTCCATTATTATATGAAAGAAATTAATGTCTGTACACTGTACTTCGTTGAAAGAAGATTTCAATTATTATTATTTCTGTTTTCCCGCTTTTATCAAAAAAAAAAAAACACACCTGCTTTTGAGTCCAACTCCTGCGTCCTGACTGCTCCTTTCTGTAGTTGTCGGTCTTGGTTCTTTTGATTTGTTCTAAGTTTGAAGCTCTCTCTCTCTATCTATTTATCTCTCTCTCATTATGGGGGTGTTTGACATGACAGGGTTGGCGTGAATATTGTTTGGGTAGATACCGTGTATTTTTTTTTTGTCTTTTTCTTAAAAAATTTACAAACAATATCAGACTTATTATGCTAAATTATCGAAATACTCCTCTCAACCAAATTTCTTCACCGAACGACGTTTTAGGCACAGCGACCCATCTCTTTCTCTACCGCAAAACCAGACTCCTCCGGCCGCCACGGAACCGACTATGAGGGGTTCGAAGCACTGGCCGTTGATGAGCTCCTTCAAGCAGATGGATTTGAGCGAGGAACCCGCTGCGCCGGGGCTGATCGGATCGGCGGAATCGTTGAGCCCTCTGAGTCGCTTCACAGAGAGCTCCTCGAGCGCCGTGCAGTGGTCGAGGATGGCGTTCAGCGAGCACTGCTTCCGGTCGCTAGAACCGAGGAAATGAAAAATGCTCGCCAAGCACTCGTCGGGAAGATCAGCGGTGTAGTCGCTCCCAACGACAACATTTTCCAAGAACTTCGCCTTTGCCGCCGCCTCCACCTCTTCGTTTGGTTCAAATGCCGAAACAATCGCCGATGTTCGAAAGTTGAACCGATTACTCGGGCGGTTGAACTCTCATCTTTCTCTCTCTAGTTCATACCTGAAGCTTGGTTAAAGCGTTTGGGTTGGAGTTGAATTCCTCTGGTTGTCTGGACCGAAAACAACAAAAGTGAGGGTAAAATCGTCTTTTTTTACTTTCCATCTAAAGCGCACAGTATCTATGCTCAGAGTGCTTACTCGGAACGCGTTTATCAAACAGAGCCATATTTCCATCCCCAGAAAAAAACAATGTCGATTCTAATGCCATTAATTCTGTGTTTTCTCCTCCATCATGATCTCATCGATCAAATCGCACCTTAACTTGACCATAAAGTGGGTCGTGGTGGAAACCCCTATATATATTATGTCGTCCAGCAATGGAATGAGAAAATTTTGAATATATCATCAACAAATCGAGAGATCGAGGATTTCCAAAGTTATTTTATTCAAAAGTATCTACGAATCAAAGCTCAAAAATGGGCAAAAAAAAAAGAAAACAGAAGAGGAAACAATTCAAAAGACTCCTAATTAAACGACCATAAATTCAAATCTCTTACACAAACAAACAACAATTTTCTTGGAGGATCTTATTTTAATATGACTTTCTATGCATTGAGTAGTTCGTCGACATTGATGGTGGAAGCACGTACAAACTTTTTAGAACTAAGAACAAGTCGGCAAATTAGCCGGAGGTGGCCGAATGCTTGTGTCGTTGGTGGGCCCATTCTGCACAATGATAACAGTGTCCATACCCCAGCTCGCATGCCGTTCCAAATGGCAGTGCATAAACCAAACCCCTGCAAACCATCGATCGCCATATATATATATTTCACAATCTATATATGTATAAAGTTAAGAGGGAGAGAGATAGAATACCAGGATTGTCAGCTACGAATCTAATGACAGCCCATCCATTTTTAGGAACTCCGATGGTGTTGACTTCCGGTGGATCAACCAAATTGTAAGTTTTCGGGGAAGTCACGTTGTCCCAATTGCCATAACCGGTTCCAACCAAATAGAAGCTAAAACCATGAAGATGCATTGGATGGTTCTCTGCATTCCCAATATTAGTCCCTTGGTACACGATTTCCACGGATTCCCCATACTTTACGATCTTTGCCTTGGTTCCCACGCTTGGGTATAACGTATTATTACCCACCTCTCCTGTGAAGTTAAATACATACGGCGGCTTACCGGGGAAATCTCTGTCAAAAACTTCCGACAAGTCCCTGCATAAAGGTTTTAGAGCTCGAGTAATTTAATCGCTTAATTAATAAATACTTTAACACGTGGTATTACTTGTAGTATGCTTGAAGGATGTCAGTGGTTGGGCTGGAGAAACTTATGTTGTTCAAGCTCGCAGCAAGCCTGTTCCCATTTGGACCCCCGCACGATGCATTAGGGCAAAAAATCTGGTTCACAGAAACTGTGATGATGATTTGTTTGGTGATGTTTTTGGGCACATCAATAGGGTGCTCGGAGCTTGCCAATGCCCTGAGGCGAGTTGTGAAGTTGTCCGCGGCGTCTTTGTCGGTGACATTAGGAAGGGTCGGATAGGCAGGGGAGGTTGGAGGAGTGTAAGTGCCTGTGTACTGAAGGATGGCCGAAGTGTTGGTGCTGTCGTACGGAGCTTGGGAGTCGAAGAATGGCGTAGCAGCAATGTAGTAATAACTGGCTTCCTGGTTTGCTGTGAGCAAGATGTCCATCGTTTGCCCAGGGCTTATCATTATGTAGCTCGTCGTTATCGGCTTTATGTATGCGGCGTCCTGCGCCACAACTGTCAGGTTGTGTTTTGCGATTCCGAAGAACATTTCTTCATTCATCACGGCACTTACTAGACGGAGAAGATATGTCTTCCCGGGCACGACTGATAAACTGTAACTTGTATCTGCAATATCATCGTATGATTAGACCTGCTCTGTTCCGGTATATCGAAAGATTTTGTTGTTAATTACCATTGGAGCAATTGTTTGGAAATCCTGGTTGGCCATTGATGGCATATCCATCTGATGGGGTTGGATCCCCACCGGTTTCCGTGGCCTCGTCGATTAATTCTTTGACATCTCCATTGAACCATTCCGCTGGAGCACAATCAAAATGAAGAATTTGTAAAAATGCATTAACTTATCAGCAATTGTTTGCAGGAAATATTCAGTTATTATACCAAGTATGAGCACATGCTCGGCATATGGCTTGGGAAATGGATAGGTGGTTCCGAGTTCGGGCAAGATGACAATGGCGCCATGGATTGTGGCACGTGACCAGTCACTGTGGGCGTGCCACCAAAGAGTTCCTTCTTCGGTAGAGAATATAACTTCATAGGTGAAGTTTTTCCCTGGCTTAATGGGGCACTGTGTGATGTTCTCAGGGCCATCGGACCATGGATTTCTTGGTTGCCTCACTCCGTGCCTATCATGATCACCAAACTATTCTTTAGTTTTTATGATATTTTAATTAATTTCAACCCCAGAAAGACAGAGAGAGAGAAGGAATTATTACCAGTGAATAGTGACACCATAATCTCCCTCATTGTGAACATTGACAAACGCTCTATCGCCTTTGCGAACATGAATGGCTGGGCCAGGCCATGTGTGATTTACAGTAAACATGCTCTTTGTGGTACACAGCCGAGTAAAATTCGTCTCTCTCAGCTGCAATCAAAACCAACAACGAGATTATAAAACCACTCATATGAAACATAACAGGAAAGAATCAAACACTTACAATGAAGCTATAATGGTGGACGTTGTAAGCGGAGGAAAGCAGCAGCCCATCGAAGAACAAAAAGCCAAGGAAAGCAAGGATCAAACCCATCTTCTGTACTCCCATCCTGTACGTCTTTTGTCTGTGACTTCAGCTTGGATTTGGGGTCTATTTATAGAGGCTACTTTCGAACAAAATTACAACTTTATACACCCTAAATTAAGGGTCATTTGTAACGTTTTTCCTAAATTATTAATAATATTTATAATTGAGATTGCTGTCACCATTAAACGTGCATGAAAATATTTGAAGGACTAAAAAGGTCAAGTCGAAATCACATGCTCACTAATTTGTTAACCGTTTGTTTTGACGTAAAATAATTTATTAATTTTTTTTTTTTTAAAAAAAATTTGGTGCTTAGTGCGACATAAAATAATAATTAACGAAAAATATTTTTGATTTAACTGAAAATTCTTTGTTAATTTTTGAAAAATTGTTTTCATTTTTAAAAACCGTAAACAATTTTTCAAATTTGAACATTTTATTCTCAAATCGATAGACCTAACCGAAAAGTTGGCTGGGTCCCAAGTTGGTCTTGGTCAAGTTCCGACGTGACTCGGTTAGAACACCTTCAAGACTTAGCCTGGACAATTTCGTAATTTATAGTTTAAAATGATTGAATATATATATTTGAAGGAATATTATGAATATTTATTATCTAAAAAAATCCAGGAAAATCACACAAGAAGAAGAGATTGCTCCCTCCTTACAACATCACCTACGCTTGGTGGGGCATCCCCCAACCAAGTAAACATATATAGTGACATGTGTGGTAGCCAATTTTAAAAAAATCCAGAAAAATCACACAAGAAGAAGAGATTATAATATTGCTCCCTCCTTACAACATCACCTACACTTGGTGGGGCATCCCCCAACCAAGTAAACATAGTGACATGGGTGGTAGTCAATTTTACTAGCACATGCGTAGCATTATTGGCATCCCTCATAACATGCATAACTTTGGCGTTCTCCAAACTATGTAGTTCTAGTAGAACACATTCGATAAAGTGTCCGTAACTACTAAGACATGACCCTTTTGTGGCAATAGCCTTGACAACTAGCTTGCATGGCATCGCCCTCAAAGATAACATTATTAAAGCCCAATTCCTTGCAAAACAAAATGGCGCTCACAGCTGCTAAAGCTTTTGCCATGGTTGGATTAGTTTTAATTGCATGGGTTACACTCTGTGCAACCAAAAACATCTCATGCGAGTCTCTGCCATTAAGTCACAGCCCCACATGTTGTAATTATAGACTATCTCTAAAAAGTGATTCGGCTATATATATATATATATGATTAAGTACAATGTGTCATGTGATCATCAATTTTTAGAGTCTATAATTTCTTTTTTTTTTATAAATAAATATACTGATTTCATTGAACTCATAAAGTTTATGAATTTGATTTAATATTGCATCCAATATGAAAATTCCACACATTCTTTTACCAGTCAAGTAACAAAATAATCTTAAACATCCCAAATATTGTATTGTAGAATATTAGACGTATCATAGTTTAAAAAAATAAATAAATAAAGTATCTTGAAACTTGTGGTCATAAAATTTGGAGGGTGGAAAAATTAGTGGCACGTGGGAATATAGGTTCCCACCCCCACATGCTATAATTAATAAAAGTTGAAAGAATCGTTCTTCTTTTTTATTGTTTGTTTAGCATAATGGAATAGGAGGTGGCTGCTGGGATTATATTAGGCCTTCATTAAACAAGAAGCCAGAAAATTAATTACAACCAAAGAAACAACTCAGATATTATACAACAAAGCAACCCAGATTAAAGCTCTTAATATATATTTATTAGTATACATATAAGTTATTCTTTTATGCCTTTTCCTTTTTCCCTTTAGTCAACTAAAATTTTAACCCCACGTGTTGAAATAAGTATATATAATTAATTAATAGGCCTCGCGCGTGGAAGATAAAATCAAATCATTTCTAACATTAACAAAATGAAGCATGAGAATTTTAACATTAAAATTACATGCATGCAGCTAGCGTGTATGTGCATCCACTTCGGAAAGAAGAACAATTTTAATGTCGGTATAATAATCTGATTGATGATTCGAAGATGTTCCTCAATAACCTCCATTCATGACATGTGCATGTACATCACGTCAACAGGAAAACTAATACGCAGCTTATCCCTTGGCAAAAATATAGCTCTCCAACAATTGGTGGAGCAAAATATAGATGGAATTGAAGAATATCCTACTTTTATTTACAATATTGTAATCTCTGAAAAGTTTAATAAAAACATGAGATTTTCGCTACAAATAGTGCCCAAAAAAGAAAAGGTACTAAGTACTTTTTGTTAATTTTATAACCCTGCAAAAAGCGAGAAAAATGTGTAAAATGTTAGGAGAAGGAAAGAATTAATGTAGTGTGCGGTAAATAGTTAGGCAATTACAAAGAGAGACATATTGGGCCATTCCACAGCTAGCTAGCTAGCCTGGGGAGACTGGAGAGAGAGAGAGAGAGAGTGTGTGTTGAAACTTTTGACAAAAGAAGACGATGGGAATCGGATAACAGGCCAGGATATATAGAGCTGTTGGCCATTTGACAGAATATAATATTGTAATTTAATATATGGCATCTGATCAGATAACCTTAAATCAGTTTTTTTGGGGGCAATCTTACCTTAAATCAACGCTATTACTGGTGCCACTCGAGGAACAACTGAGAAAATTTTGGAGATGAAAAGCTAGCTGTTGAAGATGGAGATATATATATATATAGTATAGAGGAGGATTGAAGAAATTCAAAGCAGGCCATGATTTTATATATATGCATGCCTCATCATCATCATATTTTGTTAGTACAAAAAAAAAAAAATGAAGTACAAACATGTACTACTACTACTACTGCATCCACTTTTGGTTTGCATTAGTTAAACATTTGTTCCACCTAATTACTATTTATTTTACGGTAATAATTTAAAAGTAGAATATTTAATACAATATAAAGATAATAATACCCTTAGTGGGTTCCGGTCAGAACAAGATAATACTCCACTTAAAGTGAGAGTTAAACCATAATATAATTAGAACTCTACACCAAATCATATCCCATTCCTTGCTACCCCGGCCCCACTAACGGGTATTTAAAGACTATACCAACACTACATACCCATAACACATATGCTCCTAATTATCACAACCATCGTTTCTCTCTACATCATTGGGCAATGGCCTTACTTACACTATTTTGGGTAATACTTGTGATGATTAGATTGGAGGAAGAAAGAAGTAAGAAGATTGTTTGGCTTGATCGAGTGAAAATTCAATGTAAATAATGTCATAGTCTTGGTAAGATTCTTGTGCCACAAAAATCCATTATTTCATCTTTATATGGTTGGAATGAAGATTTCTAATTGCCTCTACCAAATTACCATCAGGTCCATCACCGGCCATGTGCATACAGGAACAGGAACAGGAACAGGAAAAGGATAGGAATCATTGACAATTTTCCTATTGACAACCAAACGTATGCATGCTTTCAATTATTATTATTTGTCTTTGAGTAATGTGGCCGCTCTTTGTCGCTGTCAGTCTCGATCGGTTCTTTTGATTTCTTCCAAGTTTGAAGCTCTCTTTCTCAACTCTCATTCTTTTCCAAAAAAAATTGTGAGTCAAATTTTTTACTGACTCCTCATCTTCATCCAGTACATATATATTTGGTGAAGAGTTTGAGAGAGAAGAATGAATGAAGAAAGAAACTAATGGCTTGATATAAATGTAAAAGAAAATTTTGAAGTTCTTAATTATGAGAGAAAATGAATATATATATATACACACACAAACGCTATTAGTGGTTAGGGATTTTTTCAAATCGTAAAGTCACTAGCCACACCATCTTAAACAGTTAGTGATTTATTTTAATTGTCTTCCAAAGCGATTATCGATTAGTAATTAAAATACACGTGTTAGCTCCTTGGGTTAGTACTATATGGGACAAAATACACGTGTGAGCTCCTTGGGTTAGTACTATATATACACTCCCTTTGTCCCAAAAAACAAAAGCACTTAAGATTCCCATCCTGCACTCTTGGGTCAGCCTATTTTTATAGAACGCACGTTGCTTTTTTCGCGCTAGCGTCTCAATCATGATTACCACGCATATATAATTGAGACGCTACGCAAGTAATGATGTCATCATTTACTTTCTCATATAAAGGGTTTAATTGTTTGCGAAAGGAGTTTGTAGAGGTTCTTTTCTTAGCATTTTTTTAATCTTATATAAAATATAATTTAAAAAAAAATAAAATTATAATATTTTTTTTTGTCAATAAATTAATTTTTATGAATTAATATTTAGGTTCTAATGCTTTAAAACTTTTTTTTGAATTCAAAACTAAAACCTAAGGGTGAAATGTTAACCTTTTATGGATAGTATCACAAAAAATGGATTTTATTATCTTAAATTTAGTGCTAATGCCTCAAATTTGGTATTAATGCCTAAAAAAACTGGTGGTAGAGGCCACTACAATTTTATTTTTTCTTAAATCATATTCTATGTAAGATTAGGAGAACACTAGGGGAAAACTACTAGCATTTTCTTTTGCTAAATATCTTTTCTTATATGACTAATATATATATATATAAGCCGAATCACTCTCAGAAGTGTCTTAATATTGCGACATGTGCATAAACCCATTTTTTTAAAAGGTTAAACTGATTTTTTAAGACATAATTTTTTAACCGGTTTTTTAAGAGTGAACAAATTTTTTCTTAAAAAATTGGTCATTAATTACGTTAATTAGATTTTAAGAGTTTTCATATTTAAAATATTCAATAAATTAAGTATTATTAATGTCCGAATCAAATAAGGAAACAAATAATATAAATCAAATTATTATGTAATAATATATACAGAGAACGTAATCGCCCCTTGAATTCTAATAACCCTTTGAATTTTTATTTTAAAATTTTGTCACGTGAGTTTGGAAAAAATTTTGGACAACTCTTTTTGGCTCTTTAACACTTCTCATATATATACATATAGGGAAATGCTAGGTGTTCTTTTAATGTTTTATTGGTGTCTTCTTAACTGTGATATGACTTTTAAAATCACCGTTAAATTTGAGATTATCATTATTTGCTTTTAATCTATTAATAATTTTAAAAATCACATCACAGTTGGAAAGGCACTAGAAGAACACATAGCATTTACCATATATATATACACGAGAACATAGTTTTTGGAGAAATGTTAGAGAGCCAAACAAATGAATCCAGAAAAAATTTCAAATTGACGTGATAGATCGTGAGTGGCAAACAAGGGAGAGAGAATTGTATTTTTTCAATTAAAAAACTCTTGCCACATCAGTTTAAAAAATTTTTTGGACTCATTTGTTTGGATCTCTAGTACTTCTCTAGTTTTTGTTAGATCACGATCTCCTAATTGTCTTTTTTACATGGTTCATGCTGGACTGGGCCACATTGACCAAGCCCATGGAGACGCATACAAGTCCAAACACCGAAAGTACACGGCGGGGCGCAGAAAAAGACCCAAAGTCAGTTTGAAATGAAATGAACACAAAATCGGTTTTTGGGGTTTCCGAACGCACTGAAATTTCATTTCCGTTCATCGACGATATACCGGGTAATTGTTATAGGAAATGATGGTGGAGGATCTGGCGGTTGAAGCTAAGGAATCGGCGGTGCGCGAGGTCGCCAAGCTATTGCCGCTGCCAGAGCTCCTGCAGTCCATCGCATCGATCAAGGCTGATTACATTGCGCGTCAACAGGTGCCAATTCTGTGCATTTTGTCTTTGTAGATGGGATTGAAACTGGTTATGGTTTATACAGCTGATAACATTGGATTGACTACTCTTAAAACGGAGATGTGATTGGACTGCTGCTGTGGAAATGTGTAGAAATTGGGATTGGGTTGGGTTCTTAGGTTCGAAGTTTTATCAAGAAAGAGCAAAATGCGTATAAATCAGATTGCACTCTGTTACATGTCCTGCATGATTTTTACATTGATGTTGTAGAGCATTGTCTTGGTGTTTCTGGGACTCCAGTGGATCTGGAGCTTTCTAGATTATTGAAACTATTCCCAATTCGAGTTACCACGATTCGCTACAAGCCTACTATCCTTCCAAATTGTGATCGGGGATTGCCGATCACTTGTACTAGTATATTGGCGATGCAGAATTATTATTTTTTTCTTTCCATTTTTTTTTCTTATCACCTCTTTCAGAAATGAAAAATATAAATTAGACGTGAAAAGCTTAGAGGTGCGTATGGCTTTTTAGTAAAAAAATAGAATTTCTAACTGAGAACTACCTTATTGCATACTAACTTCTAGTTAAGTAATCAGATATGCTGTAAATAGGCCTATCTCTTTTACTCTAACTTGCTATAGAACTCATCCCCATGTCCATGTTACACACGTGAAATATTCCCAGAAGCATGTTCTTAGAAGTTGAAGACATTTATTCTTGATGAATATGGTGTCATGCAAAGTATGCCTTTATGACAACCATATATGTATCACTGAAACATAGGCACCTCGTATAGAAGATTCATAGAACTGAGTTCCAAGAAGTTGGGTGGAAGGTGTATGCGCTTGTTGATTATGAGTGTGAGACAGAGATGTATAGTCTGTGCGTATATGTTATTTTAGAGTGCTCGAGAAAACTCCCCACCATCTCCGAAGATGTTTCCACACTCCAACTCCATAAGTGCCCTCCTCCTTCCACCCAACTTATAAATATCAGTTCTAATGTTTTGGTTTCAAGGACTGCCGGAGATTTATAATCTGTTTTCGGGTTTCAACAGTCAGATTTTCTATTTTGATCAATGGTTAACCTAGTGGCTTTGGTTTTAAAGTTTTGAGGCAAGCACATACACTTTCTTTTGTTTCCAGATTGTCAGAAGTATCCCATTTTTTTTTTTTTTAAGTAAACAAAATATTATTAAAAGTGAATAACGCTACTTAGGTACTTTGGGAGTATACAAGGAAAAACACCTAGGTGGAAGGAGAAAAAAAACAAGAAAATCGTGAAAACTAAGCACTAAAGGAGTTACAAATACAACTGTCCAAAGATAGAGAGTAAAAAAGAAAAAAGACTCAAGCTTTGCCTACGTCCTCTCTGTTAGAAGTAAAGAGAATATTGTTGCTTGTGCATCTATCCTTTTTCATTTCTAACAATCTCACGGTCCTTGAATCTTATGTCGTTTCTTTCTCTCCAAAGATACCATAAGAGGCAAGAAGACTATCTTTCACACAGCAGCACTCATAGTTCTACCACTAGTCCACCAACAAGCAAATAAGTCAGTTACTCTACTAGGCATCACCCAAGGACATCCTTTATGTCTCATCTCTTGTTTAAGGAGAGAGAGGAATGCTCACACTTGTAAGGATTATAAAATTTTGTCTTGGGCTTGAAGCTGCTGTTCTTCCAATCTTTCTCTGACTGGATGGATACATTTGAATGCTTTTCTGCTGCTTCAGAAGCTAAGTTTTGTTTTCGGTGTTATTCTTTTATACATTTCGTGTAATAGGGTTGTACCCCCTTTTTGTGCTTTTACTTCATTAAAAGGAGCAAAAAGTTGCACATGAACCTTTATTGTGTGCCTAACCTTAAAATCAAGATATGATGGATGAGTCATAATAAATGGTGCAGTTGATGTATGTGGCATGATTGTCTATAGCAGATGCTGGTTAGAGTTTATGAAAATGAGTTGGTGTGTGCATCTCTGTTGGTGGTTGGTGCCGAGGCAATTAATTTTGTTGGTGATAGATTCTTCAGTTGATCCATATGGTGTTTTGATAATGATGTAAAATATTTGTCACTTTAGTGGCATTATATTGACTTTTGTTTTGATAATATATAAGCCTTTAGATTGTCAATTCTGAATTTGGTTATTGTTCTTTATTGTCAGGCAAATGATGCACAACTTAGTACAATGGTCGCAGAGCAGGTATATGCACCAATTCCCGTCATTTTTCATGGGGAAAGCTGCTGCACCGGGATTATTTTCAATCATGCTTTTTCCCCTTACATTCTAACTTTCTGATTGCTTTATGGAGCTGAGAAAGCTCTACAACTCTTATATTTCAATGTGCTTACATAATAATTCTTTGGACTCTGCAGGTTGAACAGGCAGAAGCTGGACTGGAATCTCTTTCCTTATCCCAGAACTCGATAAACCAGCTGCGTGAAAACTTCCTCTCTATTGAAAAGTATGTTATTGATGAGATATATTGAGTGAGTGTTATAACATTATAAGGGGGTTACCTATCAAAAAAAAAAAAAAAAAATTATAAGGGGGTTGTTGGTTTTTGGGTGCTATGTCTAAACTTCACTTCCATTTTAATATTAATGTATTTGAGTTTGTTCTTAATATTATTGCCTTGTGCATCAGGCTTTGTCAAGAGTGCCAAACGTTAATTGAAAACCATGATCAAATAAAGATCCTTAGCAATGCAAGGAACAACTTGAATACAACCTTGAAGGTGGGTGGGTTCAACCTAAGTTGAATAAGCTTTTTATCATGATTATTATGTGTGTTATTGTACCTACAATTTGTAGTCTTGGTAAAAAGAGATATAATGCTTTGAATTTTTGTCTCTATCTCGTCAAAGGCTGTTACATGAAAATGCAGCCACACTAGAATGCTACATGCAAGTATTGACCACTCTAGTTGAGTTGGAATCGCTTGACAAGACTTTATCTTGCAAAAAAAGGAATGTGAAAAGCACGGCTATTTATGTTGTTGATGCTTTGTGAAGCATGCATTTAAAAGTTTTAAACCCTGAGGCATGAAGCTTTATGACCTTCTTGTTTGTTGTTTTACAACTTTTCTAAGTTTTAAAGTTTTAAACCCTGAGGAATGAAGCTTTACGACCTTCTTGTTTGTCTTTTTTTCCAACTTTTCTATGTGGTTGCTGTCTAGCTGAAGACATGATTTTGTGGTAGGATGTTGAGGGCATGATGTCCATTTCTGTTGAAGCAGCTGAAGCACGAGATTCTTTGAGCGATGATAAAGAAATTGTTAACAGTTACGAGGTAACAATACTTATCAAAAAAACACTTACTAGGTGACAATATTTTTAGTTTTGTGTGTGTATTGTTGTATCTATACACATTTTATATATACAATATATATGATTACCTCAAAAAAAAAAAATCCAAAATTACATTGTATTCATACTCTGATCTTTGGTTTTTCATCCTTAATTTGTGATAGAGGTTAACGGCTCTTGATGGGAAGCGGAGGTTTGCATTAGCAGCTGCAGGATCTCACAAGGAAGAGGTTGGCAGACTAAGGTTTGTGTTGTCTTGTAAAGTTATTTGTCACTTTCATGAGTGGGTGCTAGCTGGCTCCAAGGGGGCCACTGCCTGCCTTAGATTTGAAGACCCCCTCTTATGCATTCTACATCCCACATACATGCACACCACTTCTTTCTAATTCTCATATTAGCCATGGTCCCGTAAGGTTACTTAATGGGGGACATTTTTCTTTAACAATTGAACTATCATCACGATTCTAAAGTCTATACTTTTATTGGGTCATATTCAAAATCTCTCAAAGCTTCCTTCTCTCTCATCTACTTGGCTACAAATATCTGCTCTACAGCAAGTGATGAAGCTTTGAGTACCCAATCCTATATACAAGCTCATAATTTGTATCTCTTTTGGTGCTTAGTTTTCATGATTTTCTTGCTATTTTTATTTTATTTTATTTTTCTTCTTTCTAACTAGATGTTTCTCCTGTATACTTCCTGTGTAACTGGGTGCACTTTGCACTTTTAATGATATCTCAATTATTTATAAAAAAAATAAAAAAATTCAGGACAATTTTCGTAAATCACCAGTTCCAGAAAAATAAGAGTTTCAAACTTAGGTGACTTAGTTTCATGAGTTTAGTAGACTTTTAATATCAGTGAAATATAGGAGATTATATGAAGCCAAAGTTATTTAAATTGGAGAAGAAGAAAGAACCGGCTTAAGAAATCATCATTCAACATAAGTTGGAGCAAAAAAAAAAAAAAAAAAGAAAAAAGAAAAAAAGAAGAAGAGGAATTCACTGGATTTCTGGCTCAAGAAATAATTTCTAGCTTCTTCCTCATTGCATTTGAAGTTCTTATGGTGAGCCCAGTACTGGTAACAATTAGATATCAAAAAAGTTAAAGGAGCTCAATACTAGTTACCAACGGAAAATAAAAATGAAGCTACGTGTAAGCTTTCAGTACTTGCCAGTTTTCCAGTATATCTTCTGGTGTTTTCCATTTTTATACTAGAGCCATTCGCATGGATGGTGTTTTTCCAGTTCTCGAGCAAATGTTTTGGATGATGATGATTTCATTTATACTAAACCTTTTCAATAATTTTATTTCCATCATTTGTTTATTAATGATGCTTACGATCTGAGGCTTAATCACCTTTCTCTCTCTCTCTCTCTCTCTCTCTCAATTTGGAATGTGGCCCAGAGAATATTTTGAAGATGTAGATCAGACTTGGGAGACATTTGAGAAGACACTATGGGGTCATATTTCCAACTTCTATAAACTTTCTAAAGAAAGGTATATTCTTTTATCTGGAAAAACTTGAAACTTGTGATTGTTCTTTTGCAAATGATATTGATTTGATTTCTTGCAACCAACTGCATTAAGGTTTCTTTTGATAATATTTTGTTTCTTATTTAACCTGAATAAATTGTGTTATTACTTGACATTTGATATAGATGTTGGTTTGAAATGGTCTGAGATATGGCTTTGGTCCACTTCTTGGAAATGCTTGTAGTTGTTTTTACTTGCATTCTGATTAGGTTTAATTGCAAATACCACATAGTAAAACCAGTGCTGAGAAATCAGTGTTGACAGATTTGTTAAAATAATCTCATGACCTCATAAGAAGTCATCACTGTCTTTCTCCTTCCCCCCCCAATGGAGATGCATGTGGGACCAATGGTGGTTTACATGTTTTCTTTTTCCACGTGAAGGTGACATATGTTTGATGTACAGACAGCTTGTTTTTAAGGGTGACGATTGAGTGTAATGCAATAAAACTTGGCCCAACATTGTCATATCTGTTAATCCAGCAATTTTGTGCAGCAAAGTAGCAGAATACTAAAGCTTCTGTGGTTGAAACTTTAGAAAGGACAGTTTTGGGCTAGTGTTTGGTGTGGAGACTGGTTTGGCTATATTTTGTCTTGTTGCTTGTTGACCATTTTATGATTCCATGTTTATTTTATTGGTTTGAGCAGGGTAGTTTAGGCTAGAATTTCCAAATGGTAGAATGTGCTTAGCTTAGATGAGTTGCTTGCTTGTCAAGAAGTTAGGGTGAAAAAGAAAACTTACTAGAATTTTGTATATTTCATAAGATTGCAGTTCCGCATGCCACTTGTAAACATTATTTAAATATATAAATGACCTTTTAAATGATGAATAATCGGTTAGAGACTTTTTAACTAATAGGTTTACTAATTACTTCCTTGTCTCATATGAAGTGTCTTGCATTCCTTTTTGGGACGTCCAAAAATGAGTGTCTACTTTTTTTATCTGCAAAAAATGAGTCTATTTCAAGTAAACACATTTATAACTTCATCAATCCCTCCCTAACTTAAAATCAATCAAGACAATCATTAAAGAGTCAGGTCACCTTTGGGCATTTTGGTAAAATTACTGTACTTTTTTTCTTATTTATTAAACATCATTTCATTTCAACCTAAGACATTCAAATTGGGATATATGGAGTTTTAAGTTTTTCAGTGGTCTTTGGACCAAATAGCGTCTCCATAAACAAGGGGTGGATCTTAATATCACAGTCTAATTGTTTTAGCATCTTTAGATACAATCCACTGACAACTTTTTGTTCTGTGCGGTGGTCCAAGCAAATCAGGCCTGCCTTTTAGTAAAACTTTTTTTCTTCCCCTTCCACTGGAGTTTGAAGTATATCCCCTCTTTATGGATTTATTTCCTTTCTTTCTGGTACATGTGCTTCAAAGTCATTATTACTTGGATTATTTATGGTTGCTTTATGATTCTTCTGATGGTCATTTTATTGTTATTTTTTTTTTCAGCCCACAAACTTTGGTTCGTGCTTTAAGGTATGTTTGTAATGAATTTTCTTGGTCTTCATCTTCTTGCTGTACTATTAAGTTTGTTATTTTTGGATTTTGTTTGAACTTTCTTTCTTTATTCTCTTCTCTCTATTTAAACTAGCTTCGTGTGGTAAGTTTGGTATTACTTATGTTTCATCCAATCAAAACAGAACGTGCAGAGTGGACATGAAATGATACATGCATGGATGTAAGAAAATAATGAAAAAATGTTGGCACTGTATTTAATGTATTTATTCTAGACATAGGACTATTTAGGGGAGCTGGAGTGGGTAAAACAATGGAATTGATGAACATCATTACCAAAGCTCATGGAAGTGTATTTGTATTTGGTTGGAGTAGGTAAATGTACTTGTGAAAGAAATGATTGGAATAATTAATGAAAGACATATTGCAGAACCAAAAGTGGCACAAAATCTTCGATACTCATGACAGAGAGAAATTTTCGATACTCAAGACAGAGAGAAATGAGGTTAAAATATGATTCATAGAGGAAAAATGCTGTAATAACCCTTAGTTGCGATGTATATGTGTTGATACTTGGAGGATGTGCATTGAATCTATGGTTCTTGGGAGCAAACTTCTTTAGAGGGAATGAGGTTAAAGTATGTCTTCTAGAGGAAAATTGCCATAATAATGATAGATAGCTATTTATTATTGTTGATTCTCGGGATGTCCATCAATGTTGCAACTATTCTTCTTTTTTTTTTTTAATTTTTTTTTTATTGCACCTATTCACAAGCCTAAAGTACAAGGGCAAACACAAAATGAACTCGTCATTAAAAAGATGGGTGTATGGATACATGCAATTTAATTCTACAAAAAGAAACATAAGAGTTACCAATTTAAAGCGTCTATCAAATATAAGTAATGATTAGTACCGATCAAAAAAATATATATATAAGTAATGATTAGTATAAATATGCATATACACATACATGTATATATGTAGATACTTATATACACATGGACATATATGTATGTTTGTGTATATATGTGTGGGTGCGTGCAAGCTTTCTCCATAAATAAATTAGAACTTATGTTTTTATAGGTTTCCAAAATGTGCAAAATTCTGTTGTCTTCTTGCTTGGACTTGGTTATTAATTAAAAAGATCATTAATAAACTAATTGGATATGAAAAGTTAATTTGAAGCTCATTCTCTCAACTATAAATTCTATTATATGCTATGGATATAAGCACACTTAACTAAGCATTAGTCAAATTTGCTGGGGTTGGTTTTTGTTTTTTCAATGAATAATAATTTATTTAAAGAAAAGGCAAAGGCCTCTTACACGTAAAGTATATGCGAGGTACAAGCACCCTAAAGGCGTCTGAAATCTAAACAGTTAACAAGATTTACAAATTTGCTAGGGTTGGTTATGGAAACCCTTTCCCTTTTGTGCTAGATAAGCCATAGTTTTGGTTAAATCAGAGATTATTATGTCTTGTTATCGCAAACCTGACTTGAGATTTTGTGAACTTCAATATGTGGATTTTGTTTTATGAGGCCCCTTTGGTTCAATTCACTTTTGTGCTAGTCTTGTAGTTTATAATCATCTTCCACTTCTGTTGTGTATTTTCCCTTCTAGGGTTGTTGAAATGCAAGAAATCCTTGATCAACAACTTGCTGAGGAAGCAGCTGAAGCTGAGGGAGGTGGTGCAATGGCATCAATTGCAAATCCTCGTAGAGCTACCAAGTAACTATTTTGTATTGATTTCTAATTTTATGTTTTAACTTTCTCCTTGAAGTTTGATTGCCTTTTCAAGTTATTGGTCATCATATTGATAATGTGTATATCTATCATGGAAGCATTTTTTAATTCTATATCAAAAACTTAGTTCCTAAGGTGCACATTATGCATCACAGTTCTATTATTTTCTCATGTCCTGTAGGAAGTCTACTAATGTAACAGCTTCTTCAAGGAGTCTAATGCAGCAGAAATTGAAGGTTCAAGGAAAAGGCTACAAGGATAAATGCTATGAGCAAATAAGGAAGACTGTTGAAGGACGGTTTAACAAACTTCTTACTGAGGTATTATTTTTTATTTACTCTCTTGTAAAACAATGGTAAATATATTATATTAGGGTGCGGTGTACGGATCTGAGGTTTACTTTGCAGGTGTGGGTCCGAAGGGCCCTACCTTGTCGAGGTTCCCCCTCATAAAAAAAATGGTAAATATATTATATTCTTTTAATTATGTCTTATTCTAACAATAATTTGTGCATCAGCTTGTTTTCGAAGACCTTAAGGCAGCATTAGAGGAAGCTCGAACGGTAAGTACAATTGATCTTTTCAATCTTTTAAACATTTGTGCTTGAACTCTAGGTGCAGATGCAATACTCATTTGTCTCCTTTTTTTCCCTTAATAAACAAAAAGTTGAGATTGATCATATGCTTATAGAAAGTGGAAGTGCATTTGAGTTAGTGCTTGCTAGTACTTTTTCTGGTATTTAGAGAGAAAGTTGTCTTAACATGTGTTTATCAAGACACAACCATTTCTGGAGAATTAAGTCTTGTAGTTTTTGTTTTCTTGAAGATGTGAGGTGTTACTATATTGTTTCTAATCCAACATGTATTTTCTTTTTTTTGGATAAGTAATCCAACATGTATTTTCTTATTAAGAGTTGCTTCATTTTTCTGTATTTGTGTCCCCCCCCCCATCTCTCTCTCAAATGAGTTAGTTCTCTTACATGTAATGAACTATCAATGTAGTTTCATGACATTGCTATTCTCATGCTCATAATATTCAAAATCGTTATTTCTAATGCTACCTGATTTAGATTTCATTCATAATGTTGGTAGTTTCTTTTTCGACATTCAGATTGGTGAAGAGCTTGGAGATATTTATGACTATGTTGCTCCTTGTTTTCCTCCAAGGTTTGGACTATGTCAAATCTACCTTTATTTTATTTTATTTTCCTGACTCCTCTTGATTTCCAGTAAGCTTTCAGTTAATGTATTTATCTGTCTCTTGATTTAAGGGTTGTCATTAAGAGTAACTTTTTGCTATATTATCTTTTCACCTTCATTACTCCTTTAAAATGTTCTGTGGATGTTTTAGTTTTTTTACTTGAAAATCCTTGATTTTATATCTGTTGTATCCTTAGGCATATGTCATTAACTTTTCCTAAGTTTCTTGGTGGTAGTAATACTTAGATGCCAAACTATTGGCTGCTTTGTTGGCTAACCTGATAGTTGATGAGTCAGCTCTCCAAATGTGATTCTCACACACACGGAAGGCTTAAGAAAGACCTTTTTGGGGTTTTTTTTTATTAGCGTCTAAATTGCTGTTGATCTGAATTCCATATCTAAGAAGAATTAAATTCAGAAGAGTGTACAAATGGACGTCCAAGCAGCGTTATTTTCTAAAAATTCACCTTTGGCAAAGCGTTACAGTTCGTTTCCTTGAACACTTAAAAAGGCTGCAGCCTGAAAGAAAATGCTCTGTTCCCTCTTATCAGTTTCTGGAGTAATATAAGAATGAGGGGTCCTACAGCTTGTTCCCTCTATCAGTTTGTTTTCCCTTAAAAGAAAATGCATCTTAGTGGCTATGCACCTAGGATACAAATCCAACACTACTGAGTTCAAAATGGTAGTAGGCTGCAGTTTCGTAATTTGAAAAGAAAAACTATTTTTTTTTGTTAGTGGTGCTTATTTATATTTGTGTTCCATCGGAAACTGGTAATTATAAGGTATGCTCTGGTGCTGCATGTGTGGGCCAAAAGGCAAAGCCAAATTGTTGCTCCTACATGCAAGGTTCTAGTTGATTTGAAGGGTTGATCTAGGTAGCAGTGATTCTATAGTGCATGTATGTGTGTGTTCATGTGGGTGATCGATTGTGTGACATCTGCATACTTCAGTTAAACTTGAGAAATTAATTTTTTTTGAGGATTATCTTCCATGTAAATGTTTTACTTGTACTGATTAGTCTTCCATGCTGCAGATATGAGATATTCCACCTCATGGTAAATCTGTATACTGAGAGGTTTATTCAGATGCTTAGACTGCTCAGTGACAGGGCGAATGAGCTAACAAATATAGAGATTTTGAAGGTATTTTTTCAATCCATATTAGTTGTTTGCAACTCATTTTATTTTTTTACAAACAGGCTTTGTAGAAGTAAACTGGCCATGCATACTATATAGCACATGGAAAACTTGACCATTTGCAAGTTGACTGGTACCAAGATGTATCACTATAGCTAGACTTACACTTTGAATTCTAAAGGCATCTAGTTTGGGAAAATACACTTGTCACCGTCAAACAAATATTATTAGTTATGCCAAGAAAAGTGGAATTTGTTAGCTCCCACTGCGTATCAAGTGATGAATGAGCATATTTTTTTCATAATGCTGCTGGTTGAATTGATGATAACTGTAATTATTGGTCCCTAGAGGTCATTCATACTGCTCTATCCCCAAGTGATTACCTCACTAGAGGAGTGCTCTACTCAAGAATGACTACATATCAGATGTGATACTTTTTGTAGAAGTAACTCATTCATTCCCTAGCCGTATGAGCCATAGCTGTACATTTTGCATTTGCACTAGATGGAGCAACCTCTGTAAGTTTCTTGCTCTTCCAAGTAACAAGGCTAACCTCCCAAGAGTGTATAATACTTGGTAGTAGATTTTTAGTCTGAAGGGGATCCTGCCCAATCTGCATCAGGGAATACTTCTGTCCTGAGATGTGCATTCTTCATATGTTTCTTGTTACTTACTGAAGCATATTTCATTTATGACTTTTTTAGGTATATAATATACTTCATATTACCATAAGAGTTTCTTATTTCCAACTTTCTATTTCTCTTTGTTATTTCCCGCAACTAGGTCACTGGTTGGGTGGTTGAATACCAAGATAATCTGATTGGGCTTGGGGTTGACGAGTCTTTGGCTCAAGTTTGTTCTGAGAGTGGTGCCATGGATCCCCTCATGAATTCATATGTAGAGAGAATGCAAGCTACGACAAGGGTATATATATGCCTACCTTGTCAATCTGTTGTGCTCAAATTTGGTAAATAATAAGATTGTTTAAAGGGTTAAATACTTTATTAGTACTTGAGTTTGCAGATTTTTATTTTTTTCCACCTAGGGTTCAAATCCTATCATAAATGGTACTTGATTTACGAGAAAAGACCAACTTAGTACCTCCGTTAGTTCCGTTAGCCCAAACTAACGGAATGCCACGTATCGTCACATAGAAATGCCACGTGTCTTGAAAAAATAATAAAACTAAACCTCAAAAAAAAATACATATATTGAAAAATTCATGGGGAGGCCGGCCACACCATGAATTTTTCAAAATTTTTTTTGATGGTTTAGTTTTAGTTTTTTTGTTTTTAATTATTATTTTTTTAATTTTTAATTTTTAGGACACGTGTCATTTCTATGTGATAACACGTGTGACGGAACCTAACTGAGATACTAAGTTGGTCTTTTCCCGTAAGTCAAATACCATTTATGATAGGATTTAAACCCTAGGTGGAAAAAAATAAAAATCTGTAAATCCAGGTACTAATAAAGTATTTAATCCTTGTATAAATCACCTCTTTCTATATTTCTCTCTTGGTGAGGCACTTCACTTCTCTCATTTATTGCATTTATACTGATTCTATTTTCTAGAAATGGTACTTGAATATCTTGGAAGCTGATAAGGTACAGCCACCAAAGAAAACAGAAGATGGAAAGCTGTATACACCAGCTGCTGTTGATTTATTCAGGATCCTAGGAGAGCAGGTGCAAATTGTTCGGGATAACAGCACTGATGTCATGCTATACCGAATTGCTTTGGCAATCATTCAGGTCAGTTAAGCTAAACTTTTATTTGACATGCTTGATATACTTAAGTACTTCAAGAATTGTATTCTAACTCCCAAAGTCAAAAACAAATTTAGAGATCTTTCACAAAATTTAAGAAATACAAATCATGCATGGAACAATTTTTGTGTTCAATTTTCTGCATGTTCATGGTTGTAACAGCCAGAAGTAGGTTGCAGCCATTGCATGCTTGGATAAAACACACCCCCTTTGGAGGCCAAAGGCAACCAAGAGAAGAGATGGTGAGAGACCACACCCCCTTGGATCTAGTCCAGTGCCTACGCAGATTAAGCAATTCACAGAATTCACAACACGCACACAATCAATGGTCTCACCATTGGTTAAGGAAGTCTCATCTCAAAAGGATTACTAAATGCATGAATAATGCTCCGAGGGCCGGAATACATCATTTATAATGTCTACCTGCTTATTGATGATAACGATAAAGTAGAAAGATTACCAAAGAAATGATAAATATAATCATGCAGTCTCCATCCTGTTTCCAGCTACTGATTGAGAGTAAGTGTATTGATCCAGGACTCCATGGTAAGCTATAGTATCGGTCTTCAAATAGGAGTCTAGTCGAGAACTCTTGCAACAGAACACTTCCCTTCCACGGCAGTTGACACCACTAAAATGCAGATTGAACAATAATGTTCCACGACAGATGACGCCCAAATGCAGACAATGAAATAGTTAAACATAAACATGAATGCAGGGAGTTGATAAAAGAAATCATTATCTCCAGAAATCATAGTAAATAATTTGAGGCATTGATGTGTGATTTTTTCTCTATTGGGGTTTTCTCCTGATACTTGGACCTCACATATTGTCTTGCTTCAGGTGATGATTGATTTTCAAGCTGCTGAGAGGCAGAGACTTGAAGAACCTGCTTCTGAAATTGGTCTGGAACCTTTGTGTGCAATGGTTTGTGAATCATTTGATCATGTAGAAATGTTCTGTGGTGCTTGCTGGAAATTAAGTGTGTTTGGTAAAGTTTTTGAAAAGTGTTTTTGTATTGTGTATTGAAAAGAGTTTTCGAAGAGGTGGAAATTGAGAAATGTTTTTAGTGTGGGTCACATTTGAAAATTGTTGTTCGTGGGGTCCTTAGAAGAAAATTGTTTGGTAAACTTTTTAGTGTTTTTGAATAGCAAAAATTTGAGAAGTGTTTTTTTAAAGCGAAAAAACTGGGGTGGTCACATGGCCACCCCAACCACTTATGTCCTATTGGGGTGGCCATGCTGCCACCCCTACCAGCTTTGTCCTATTGGGATGGTTATGTGGCCACCTCTATCCTTTTGGGTTGTTGGAGTGGCTATGCGACCCCCTTCTCTTCTATTGGGGGTGGCTGCAGCCTCTATCTTGTTGGGGGGGGGGGGGGCACAGAACCACCTGCTTTTCTCTGTTGGGGGTAACTGTGTGGCTACCTCTTTTTCTTCTTTTTTTTTTCTTTTTTTTGTAAGTAACAAGTCAACGTTTACACTTGAAAAGTATGTATTTTCTCAAAATATTCCTGTAGGAAGGTGTGGGAAGTTTTCTAATAAATGTTTTGTATTTTGGTTTTTGAAAAGTGCTTCATTTGGTACCAATTTTTTGAAAATTTTGTTTCAGCATTTGAAAAGAGGAAAAGAAAAACTTTCCAAACACTTTACATAAACATGTCCTAAATTGTTATACATTTCTGCTATCGACATTGTGTACAGACAAATAATAATATCTGCTATTGACTTTGTATACAGGTTAACAACAATCTACGCTGCTATGATCTTGCAATGGAGCTAAGTAATAGCACCACGGAAGCTCTTCCACAAAACTATGCCGACCAGGTTATATTATTATCAATCTGACTTCTTTGTTCTTCCTCTTCATTATCATTGTCTTCCTTTCTTTTTTATTTCATTTTTAAACAAAATTGTGATAATAGGCCAAAATGGAGAGTAGCCCTCCCACTCCCCTAATCCTTCCCCCTAACAGGTTGGACCTAAGACCTCCACCCTTATTTGTTGTTGTTGCTACTTTTCTTTTTCCTTTTTGTGTGTGTGTGTGTGTGTGTGTGTGTGTCTACTGTTGGCATCAGTCCTCACCAAGCTAATCAGGCAAAAATCTCTGATATTCTTGCCCCCGTCTTCTTTGTCACCAAGGTGAGGAATGAGTAATTCAAAGACTACTCAAACATGCAAGTCTCATTGAATTCCTGAGGAGAAACTCATATAATTTTATTTGATGAATAATAATTTATTCATGAAAAAGAAAAGCTCTTGCGCACGAAAAGTATAGAAGAGAAGCAACCATCTTAATGGGGTTGAAAATCTAAAAGTTAAGAAGATTTACAAGGGGAAGAAAATTGGGAACAAAAGAAACAACCCAATCTAAAAGGGAATTCAAGATGGGAGATTTTAGTTGTAGCACATTAGATTTGCTGTCTTCAAAAAGACGTCTATTTCTTTCTCTCCAAATGCTCCACATAAGTAAAGAAGGGATGGCTTTCCATATGATCTATTTGGATTGACTCTGCTGTTGGCATGACCCATGAGACTCCAAATAAGATAAGAACCAGGTGTCATATCTTGCTAGTAAACTCACAATAAATGAGAAGGTGGTTTACGGTCTCCTTGCTCATCTTTCAAAGACATCACCAATGACAGTGGTAAGACCCCCATCTCTGAAGGTTGTCAATCGTAAGAATTTTACCCAAAGTTGTTGTCCAAGTGAAGAAAGCAATATGAGGTGGAGTTTTTACCTTCCAAATGCTCTTCCAAGGAAAAAGGGATGACTCTCCAAACTGTAAAAATATAGTAATAGCTCTTTACTTCAAACCTGTGGTTACGAACTGGGAACCACAACATTTTATCTCTCTCTCGGGTGTATCCACAAAACCTCCTCTTTTTTTCTTCTTTCTTTACAACCCCAAATCTTAAGTCATTGTTCACGGCTTTCATCTTCGTAGATAGGACAAAACTAGTTGATCCTTGGAAATCATAACTACACCACCAGCCGAGGTGTATCCACAAAATCTCCTCTTTTTTCTTCTTTCTTTACAACCCCAAATCGTATATATTTTGGAACTCTAAAGCCCTAGGGTTTCCCTGAATCTCTAGCCATTAGTGAAGCCTTCAAATACATCCCAATACCCTTTAAACAGCTGCTGTCAGTAAATTTTGTAATCACTTTTCTCAAAGAATAGCCCCTATAACCTTTATTTACTATCTGTTCAAGCCATAATTTATTCACTTTTTTTTTTTTTTTGTCAATGAGTAATAACAAGATCATAAAAAATAGAAGAGGCGCAACCCAAGTACACAGGATGTATACAAGAGAAAAACACCCAACAAATCAGAAACGAGAAAAGAGAGTACAAAAATCTACAATGCTAGACCAGAATTTGTATACAAAACCGTAAAGCTTTGCCTTCCCATAATGAACCTTTAAACTATAACTCTTCCTATCGTAAAGCCCACCACAAAGCCCACTTAGATAGATTCTTTAAGTCTGTCCCACATCAGATTTACTGGGAACTAAGGCACCATTTGTAAAACCCCTTCCCCTTCCCTCAACACTATTCAAATTTTTTTTTTTTTTCACTTTTCCATACCACTTTTTTACTTTTTTATACTAAACATTCTTACTTTTTTCCACATCAATCCACATCAGCTACAATGTCTAGGGGAAAAGGATTTAACAAACACACCTAAATTCTTTTTGAATATTATACCTTTTGAGTTATTGTGTAGATTATGTTTTAGCTTCTATCTTGATGTTAGTTTTGCATTTTGACTCTTGCTCCTGTTGTAGGCATCATCATCAGCCCCTTCAACTATCTTGTTTTGCTTTCTTATCTTTTCGCATTGGCTTGAAGTTTATATGTTACAAATATTAAATGTATGTGGTTGGCATTTTCCATTGTTAAAAATGGTTTTCCTATTTCATTTATAGGTTAATTTTGAAGACACTTGCAAGGGTTTCCTAGAGGTTGCAAAGGTATGATCAACTTTGAAAGTTTTCATGTTATGTTTTTTGTATTTTCCTCAAATTTTACATGGATCATGAACTACATACTGTATCTGCACTATTCTTTCACAGCATGATACGGTTACGTGCTTTATCATTTAAGTAAAACTTCCTGCATTGTACAGTTGTACTTGGTGACTTGCTGAAAAGTTTGGAATTATTATTATTATTATTTTGTGATAAATAACTAGAAATATCATTAAAAGCGTAAGGCGCCTTTAAGTACATAGGAAGTATACAAAAGGAACACTTAGAAAGAAGAATCAAGAAGAACAAAAAACCCAGCCAAAGAGACCCGTAAAAGCCAGAAAGATGAAACAATAGCCACCCAAAAGTCCCACATAAAACAAAAAACACCCACAACACAACCCCATGAACTAGGAGAGTAGCCTAGGCTTCATCAAAACACTGAAAGTTATCAATATGTTTATAAAATTTATCTCACTGCTTCATGATCTTCTGGATTTTTTGGAGAATTTTAATTGCTTTTTACTATTAGCTTAACTAAGCCTTAATTCCAATTAACTGGGATCATTTACATGGATTTTTTAACATCACTCAGTCTTATGTAGAACCATGTCCCTATTTACCTTTCTGAAAACAATGTTTGTACTATACCTTCTATTGATGTCATGTTTTGCTTAAGTTTTCTTCTTTTTAACTCCTTCCATATTAATCTAAATAATTCTTTATTTGATAAGTAATAATAATAAATAATTCTTTGCACAAACGTTTGTGGGTCTCTGTTGCACATGTCCAAAGCATCTAAAATGACGACTCATTTTATCCTTGTTTGGTGCCACTTACACCTTTTCCCGAATAGCTTCATTTCTTATACTCTTTGCTAATGTTGTCACACATCCATAGCAAAATCATCTGTACTGCACTCGTATCTTTTATATGTAGTATCTTGGTTGCCCAAGAGAACCATCTTAAATGTGTTTAATAAGCTCATCCACTACTCAGGCAAGTTGATAAGGACATGAAGCTGATCCTTGATGTAATCCTATTTATTGGTGTGGTCCAGAGACCCTTGGTTGCCCACCAGAGGCTTTGGCAGCATTCAGTCTCCTGCCGGTGTCGTCTTTGGGTGCTCCTTCTCAGCCTTTGGTCAAGACTGTAGTCCAGTCCACGTCGGGGGGGAGTGATTAGAAAGTTTCCTCCGTCTAGTTTTCTTCGGCGAGGTTTCCTTCTCCCAAGCACTTCTAGTGTGATCCAGAGACCCTTGGTTGCCCAGCCCTTTCGTGGTGTTGGGTCTGGTCTTTTATTTCTGTTGGCTGATGAGTTTATGGGTGATAAGTTGCTTGGGTTTTTTGTTGTTGCCACCTAGGATGTTGTTCATGTTCTCCTCGGTTTTTTGGTGCTCCCCTTAGCATTTGCCTGGTATGTCTTGGAGGGATCAACAGTATTCTCGTACCTACGAGGTGGGTGAATCTTCGGAGGGGGATGATCTTGAGGGAGGGGTTGTTGGTTACCCCAGGGTAGTGCAAGTTGGAAGATCGTGTGATAACACGATGGGGGTCTCTTAAAGGGGACGAGAACGATTCTTTGAATTTCTTGGTTCTAGTTGATGAGGTGCAAAAGGTCTCTGTCTTTGCTTCTAAGCAAAGAGGGAAAAGCAAGTGTAAGAATTTAGAATGCTCTATCAATTTTGATGTTAGGGGAGTTGGCTCTAGCCGAGTTAAAGGCAAGAGGGCCCTTGTTGTTTTGTAATGTAGCCCAGGTTTAGTTGTGGGCATTGGGTTTCTGTGGTGCGGTTTAGGGGTTCTTCTGTTTTTGGGTTTTTGCGGGTTTTCCCTTGTTTTATGTTTTTCTTTCTGTTCTGGTGTCCTTGTTGTATACTTCATGTATGCTGAGGGGCGCTGACGCTTTTTTTAATGCTATTTCTTTGATTACCTATCCAAAAAAAAAAAAGTTCCTTAGATGGTGGCCATTTCCCCAAGACAATGTTTATTCAGAGGAAGAAGAGGAGGTGCAGAGAAATCCTTCTGTTGGTAGGACGGAATGAGGGAGAGATTGGAGGAGGGAGTGGGATGCAAAACCTTCTTGGGCCACCAAAATCAATACACCCAAAACTGGGCAGATAGGGCTCTTCCTCCATTTTCCCCATAACGATTTTACTCTCTCTCAAACCATACGATTGTCTATGTAGATGAGTTTGATTTTTGTGGTTTTGGTGGCTCAGAAAAGGTTAGAATTGTGTTGCTCCTTGATTATCTGCAACACTTTGCAGCATTCAGATGTAATCAGGCTTGTGCAAAAGCATTGTCAACTTTTGTGTACCGTTCCTCAGATCTAACCTATGATAGATCTAAATACATGATAACAATTTTATCAGAAACAAATGCTTTGGTCTAGGTAGTCCTGCCTTTCTGTCAAGTTAGGATGCAATTGCTTAATGGTTTGGTTTTATCTAACCTGGGTGGGAAGAGCAAACATGAGAGCTTTCTTTCTGTTTTCTTCACTTTTGTATGCTCCTTTTCTTATTGCTTTACAACTATAGAACCATAACTTTGGTGTTGCAACCAAGCAAGTGGATAATATAGCTATATTTATTTAGCCTTTAATGGCAGTTATGCAAGGAAGTAGGGAGAACTTAGTAATTTTATTGAGTTATGAATCTTAGGTTTGTATGAAGAGGTGGGAAAGATAAGGGCTAAAGTTGCTTGTTGAAAAGTTAAAGGCGACTCTTATGGAGAAAAAGATGGAGATTCATTTAAGATGATTTGGCCATGTGCAGTGGGGATTGATTAATGCACCATTGAAAAGATTGATTTAGTTCAATGTGGAAGGTGGTAGAGGACGGCCAAAAGAATATTAGTAGTGAAGAAGAATATGATAAATAGGGGATGACACAGAGTATGATTCTAGATAGGATAAAATACGGAAAATAATGCATATGGCCAGACCCGATTAGTTGAAAAATGATTTATAAAGTTTAATTTTATTTAATTGGGATTAAAGTGTAGTTGAGTTGAAAGGTGGCAATAGACCCTACCAGCCGGCCAGCTTAGATTTTTTGTGTAAAACAGAGTCTGGATGCTATAACTATTTAGTTATTTATTTATTTGTATTCTTATGTTAGAATATGAATCAGAGAATGAATTTTGGTACGCTTCAGAATAATCCATCATAAGATATATTGGCAGCTATGGATCAATTGATTGAATTGAAAATGAGAAACTGTGTGCTTGATTTTGTTGCATTTGAAAGATAAAACATAATTGTTTTGTAGAAAATCTTTTACCAGATTCATTCAAATCAGTTCAATCTTGAATTTCTGTCTAGTTCTTCATGCACCAAAAAGCTGTTCTATCTGCTGTTCTTATTGTATTAGTATGCATGATAAATCTTGATGTGTATAATGTGTTTGAAATAGTTTGTTGAAACTTATCTTTAAATTCCACATTGATTATAGGAATCTGTGCATCAAACTGTTCGTGTAATATTTGAAGATCCAGGAGTGCAGGAGTTACTCGTCAAACTATATCACAAAGGTAAGGGATTTTAACCATTTCTTATCTTTCACTTGTGGTTCTTATCTTACTATATTTGACGATCTTGGGGTGCGGGAGTTCTGTTAAGCTTTATCAGAAAGGTGAAGTAATTTTTAATCTTAAGGCATGTTTGGTATGCAAGAATAGACCCGGAAATAGAATAACTATTCCATTTTTTTTTTTTCCACCATTCCTCCCCTAGAATGAGGAATAGCCCTAAAAGTGTTTTTCTGAAAAATCCGCATTTTTTTTTTAATTTGTTTTTGGGCACAAAAAAAAAAAGCAATCATCCCCCATGGGGGGCCTACCACCTCAACAGAAGCACTAGGGGTGGTTGCAGCCACCCTCGATAGCTCAAGGGTGATCATGGCCACCCTTGATGGCGCATCAAGGGTGGTGTGAGCACTCGTGTAACACCCCACCCCAATGACACAATATTGTCCACTTTTAGCTCCCTCAAACCAAACTTCCCAAGAGGTCATTCATCCTGGTACTACTCTCGCATAAGTATGCTTAAGTACGGAGTTCTAATAGGGATTTGAGTGTATCATCCACATGATTCACCTTGGTCATGTGTATCATCCACACTAGACCCATCACCACGCTTCAAAGAAGCGGTGATTGCCATGAAACTGCCCTTGTCATTGGGCTGATTTGTGTCATCAGATGACTCGTCTCTTAAAGTGACATTCATGGTTTTGCCTTTGGACCTTTTATAGTTAGGACAATCAGCCGTAATATGTCCAAATCCTAAACACCCTTGGCACTTGATTCCTGGAGTATTCTTCTCTTTTTTACCCTTGAACTTTTTCTTTTTCATGATAACTCAGCGTCATTCTTCAATTTTTCACCAGAAGGTTGAGTATTCTCCTCTTTCTTACGCTTGAACTTTTTCTCGTCATGAGAACTACCCTCAGCTTCATTCTTGAATGTCTCACCAGATTTAGGGGATCTCCTAAAGTCACCTTTCCTAAGTTTGAGAGACTTTTTGAATCTCATTGCAAGTAATGCCAAGTCCTTATCAGTGGAGTTATTGGCCTCTTCCCTCACAATTTTTGAAGCCAAGTTATTTTTCTTGGGCCGAGGCAAGGTGAGTTCATAGTTCTGCAAAAAACCAACAACTTCTTCAACTACCTCATTAGCAGTGACCTTAGGTCTAAATCTCTCAAGTAAAGACCTCATAATTTTTCTAACAATTCTATTGTCAGGAATTTTCTCTCCTAGGTTAAAAGAAGAATTTACAATATCATTGATACAAGCATAGAATTCATCAAAAGTTTCATCATCCTTCATTCTAATCTCTTAAAATCTAGAAGTCGACATATGAAGTTTTGAATTTTTTAACTGTTTTTTTTTTCCCCTTCATGGGTGACTTCTAGAATATCTCATGCCTTTTTGGCAATTTCACATGTTGAAATTCTCTTGAACTCATCTAGTGAAACAACGATAAAGATGGCATGTACCCCTTTATTGTTCTAGTTGCATTCGGTCAATTCATCCTTAGACCATGTGTCAACATTAGTAGTGGGTTTATTCCAACCCCTCTCAATAGAGATCCATATGTGTTTATCCAAGGATTGCGGGAACACTCTCATGCGAATCTTTCAGTGGGTATAATTATTGCCCTCAAAATAAGGGGAATTGATTGAGGCATGATAAAGGGATCACGGATCACACTAAGATAATTTATTGGACGTTATTGTAGAGAGAACAAGTCAAGCTAAACTGGATGCTCTCTCCCCGGATCGTACTATAGAGATGCTGCGGATGCGAAAGAAGCTTGCGTCTATGGATGATGAGAGTAGGCAAGCTATGGCTACTGCTTGGCTCAGTCTGCAGGCCCAGGAGTGATTATGTGAGGGTTTTGGTCTTGGGTGCTCCTTGTGAGCTTAGGGTGTTTGTTTTGGGTGTTCCTTGTGAGCTTTGGGTGTTTGTTTTGGGTGCTCCTTGTGAGCCTTGGTGTCTAGACGCACTGTTTTTTTATACTGTGATGTGCATCCTTTCTTTAAGTGATGTGCACCCTTTGTAATTGTGTTGCGCCCCCTTATGGGTTTTTGATATACAATTTTACTTATAAAAAAAAAAAATTAATCCAATCAACAATGAACCAAGGCTTTGATACCGATTGAAATTTTGTATTTAGACCCCAAGTTGTAACAAACAGTAAATATCTTAATCTTGACAACAATCAAGACTAATAAAGTTATTAACTTTAAAGTCATTGTCAAAATGCTATACCATATAGCTATTCGGTTCTTATTGGGAACGAATGCATTGACAGTCGTCTTCGGTCCGGGATTCCTGGTTTGTTGTTAAAATTGGATCTTGAGAAGGCTTATGATCATGTGAATTGGGAGTTCTTATTGCTTCTCTTGCAGAAATGTGGTTTTGGGGAGAAGTGGAGAAATTGGATTGGGTTTTGTATCTCTTCGGTGCGCTACTCTGTGTTGGTGAATGGTGAACCAGCAGGCTTTTTCAGTAGCTCTAGGGGTATTCACCAAGGGGATCCGCTTTCTCCTTTATTGTTTGTTATCATCATGGAGGCTTTGAGTAGAATGTTGATGGAATCAGAAGCTAGGGGTCTGGTTGCTGGTTTTTCTGTGGGTCCTGGGCACAATTCTGGTTTGAGCATAACGCATTTGTTGTTTGCGGATGATACACTGATTTTCTGTGATGCGGAGGTGAAGCAACTTCGCAATTTACGCTGTCTTTTCTTTTGTTTTGAAGCTGCCTCTGGGTTAAAGATAAATCTACTGAAGTCTGAAATTGTTCCGATTGGAGAGGTGCAGGATATTGGGCTGCTGGCCAATGTTTTTGGTTGTCGGGTGGTGGGTTTACATATGAAGTATTTGGGGCTTCCTTTGGGGGCGCATTGCAAAGCGACAACAATTTGGAATGGTGTGTTAGAGACAACAGAGAGGAGGTTGGCAGGGTGGAAAAGGGGTTTATTATCGAAGTGGGGAAGGCTAACGTTGATTAAAAGCACTCTCTCTAACATTCCTACATATTTGTTATCCCTCTTCCCTATTCCTTCAAGTGTGGCAAACAGGTTAGAAAGATTGTAAAGGAACTTTTTATGGGGTGGTATAAATGAGGAGAATAAGTTTCATTTAGTTAAATGGTCGGTAGTTTGTTCTCCTTTGCAGAATGGTGGGTTGGGGATTAGAAATCTGCGCAGTTTCAATCAAGCCTTATTGGGGAAATGGTTATGGCGCTTTGCTACGGAGAGGGATGCTCTTTGGAGGAAGGTAGTTGAGGTGAAATATGGAAGCCTGGCTGGGGGGTGGTGTACTAATCAGGTTATGAGGTCATATGGTGTAGGGGTTTGGAAGCATATTAGGAGAGGATGGGAGTGTTTTTCGAAGTTCATAAAATTTGAGGTTGGCGATGGCTCCCGAATTAGTTTTTGGCATGATACTTGGTGTGGTGATCAGCCGTTGAAGGTGTCTTACCCTGAGTTTTATCGTATTGCAAGAAATAAAGAGGCTTGGGTGAGTGATAATATGCAGATTTTGAATGAGGAAGTCCATTGGAATGTTCATTTTTTCCGTGAAGCTCAGGATTGGGAGGTGGAGATGGTGATGGCTTTCTATTGTAAACTGTATGAGACACGGCATCATGTGGGCGGGGGGGGGGGGGGGATCGGATTTGTTGGATTCCTTCTAAGAGGAAGTTTTTTGAGGTTCGCTCCTTTTCGGTGTGCTTTCCATTTCTTCGGATAGGTACGAGGTGGGGTGTTCTTCTTTCCCGTGGAAGGGCATTTGGAAGGTTAAAGTCCCACTCCGAGTTAGTTTTTTTGTGTGGACGGCTTCTCTTGGCAAGATTCTCACTTTGGATAATCTTCGTAAAAGAGGTTTGATTGTGGTGAATTGGTGTTGTATGTGCAAGAGTTGTGGTGAATCCATCAATCATCTTCTCCTTCATTGTGAGGTGGCTTGTACTCTTTGGAGTGTGCTCTTTTCTCTTTTTGGTGTGAAGTGGGCAATGAATGGTAGGGTTCTTGATCTCTTGGCATGCTGGAAAGGTCAAAGAGGCAATAAAGTGGTGATGTAGGTGTGGAGAATGGCCCCTTTGTGCCTTATGTAGACTATTTGTAAGGAAAGGAATGCTCGTTGTTTTGAAGATACGGAATTGACAATGGTAGAGCTTAGCAATAGATTTCTTAAATTGTTATTTATATGGGCGGGAGTGTTGAATATTCCTCAAGTGTCTAATATGCAGTAATTTGTAGAAGTGTGTTCTTCCTTTTATCTTTGAAGGGGCGGGCATCTTTGTATACTTCCTGTGTACTAGGGTTGTGTCCCTCTACGCTTTTTAATGATATTCTTACTTATTTATCAAAAAAAAAATTAACTTTAAAGTCAAAACACCTAAAATATGAAAACCATCAAAGCAAGCATAAAACAAATCAACACAACAATTTTGATAACGTACAAATAGTAAAACTACTTTGGTGTCAGGCAAGCCAAAAGCCATCAATTGTAGAAGACTTGTGCTACAGATTCTTCTCGTTACTAAACCTTTGTAACTTTTAAGACCCACTCTCGTAATCTTGGTAAACAACATGTTCACCTCGCACTGCAACGGCTCCAAAACCTATAACATTCTTTTTAGACTAAGTTGGTTAGGGTTTTACAACTTTTTCGCTGGCGGCATCTGGCCTGGTGTAAACAAGCCAACAAATGAGTGATTCTCCCAAATTGTGATCTTCATCTTGTCTGGATACCCAGCGAACAAGCTATTCTGTCCAGCTTTGTGAAATAAAAAGTTGTAGCATTTTGAATTAGCTTTCCAATGCCGCTAAGTTTGCCTTCATTTGATGTTGGAATCAAAAGACATGATTGTTTTTATCTGACTAGGCCTATGTTGGACAGCATACACAAAATTGAATTATCATGTCTTTGATCAACTTTTGCACCAAATTAATCCTAAACATAAAACTTACTACCAAATATGTTTTGACACTGAATTTGTCAATACGAAAAATGTAACAGATTTGAAATAGAGAAGTCATTTTGTATGAGTTAACCAGCCCATGTGTGGATCAGTGGATGCATGTATTTTGAGTGATATGTGGGGTTCTCATTGTATCATGTAGAACCACAGGAAGCATCCAAAAGTAAATTAAAAGCTATTTATAAATTCATGTTTAGCATTTCAATAACTTGGCAATTCATGAGGTTGTGGCCCCATGGAACAACTTGATACATTTTCCTTCCAAGTCTAATCAATTATGGATTTGGCATCATGCAATCATTGCTAGTCTGCTACAACTTTCTGCACCTGTTAATGATGAAATTGTTTTAGTTGGAAATGACAATAAGTCTTCTTAGTATTTCTTCAAACACCTCTTTTTGCATCTGAGTTGGGTTTTCTCCTTTTGCATATTCCAGAGTGGTGCGAAGGACAGGTTACTGAGTACCTGGTTGCAACATTTAGTGATTATTTCACAGATGTGAAGATGTGAGTTATCTTCTTTTCTGACCTCTGAAACCTTATATTTTCACTGTCCTAATATTTCAGTACTAGTGGATATTGTTGGTTCAACGCCCAAGTCAAAGATACAATCTAAAACAATAATGGTGTTCCTATATTGTTTTCAACTCCAAGGTAGTTTATTGCCATGGACAGGATTTAAAGCCTTTACTATGTCCCCTTTATTCTATATTACAACCATCCAGTATCCTTGATGATAGCTTATGCGTGTATCAGGCTGGCATTGTACATTGATGAGTTTTTTGCTACAGTTTTAATCTTGACCGTCACTTTGTATCAAGATGAGACTGACTAGCAACTCTTTCAGCTGGTTGGGGACCAAATTGAAGATTTAATAAGATGATTGGATTTTTATTACTTATCAAAAAAAAAAAAAAGATGATTGGATTTCCTACTTTATACGAATATACCTTGTTTCTTGGTCAACAACAAGGAGAAAGCATGAAGCTATGTTTAATGGCTGATCTCATTGTTTGATATGATGAAATGTAGAATGACAGCAGGAGTGAGGCGAATTGAATTAAACTAAATTTAAACAACAAATAGAGTCTTAAAATGTTAATTGTCACAGATTTAGCCACCCTAAAACCATTCTATATATTAAATTTTAATTCTTTTTCAACCTACTTTTTATTAACCATTCTTCTGAAATTTTTGCACAGCTATTGAACGTATATATGCACCCAAGTATGAAACTGTTGGAACGTTTTGGCCTATTTAACACCCTCAAATTATTTAAAATGTTAAATTTTGGTTATTGGAGATATAATATTATTATTTTTAATGCACTATTTAACAATTTTTTCTTTAGTGCTCACGCTTTTTGTTGTCATTGAAATATTTGGGCTTAAGAAGGTTCCTTCAGCTTCCAAATTTACTATTCCCCTTCCTGTTCCTGCGCTTCTTTTGAGTGACTACATTATAATTTAATTCTAAAAATACTTTTGTGAAAACGTCTTAGAAAAGATAAGCAAAAAATATAAATTATTTTAATTTATCTATTTGTTTTCATGATTCCCCAATTTTAATGTTTGGGCTAATATGTCATGTATAGCTTTTTTAGTCTTTGTCAAATCGATTTAAAGCAACATTAAATCACAAAATAACAGCTTCACTTGTCACGATTTTACCATGCCAATTGTCACAATTTTAACACCTAAAATGGCTCTTGTTAAGATTTTAGGCACCCTAGATTTTCTCAAGGTTTCTGATATATATATATATATATATATATATAAGCCCCGATTCAATTTTAAATATACCACTTGTCACAATTCTAAACTATACACTTAGAAGGCTTCTACCATTATATATATTATGATTGTCGGTGTTGTACCATGTTGATCATATGATATTTCTTGTTTCCCTCTCTTCCCAACTTGTCCGTCTTTATCCACACAATAAACCATATTGTTTATCCTTTTTAATCGAATCTTATTTCTGAAGGTTGTTTTACTATGGAAACCCCCTATTTAGTTGATGTCATCCACCTAATCTGTGTATATCAAGTCAATGTGTATTAGAGCATCAATATTGTGGCCTAGATTCTCTATCAGATCTCTCCCTGATTTTTTGGAGTGATTCTTCACCCTGTTTTGTCTATCTCCTTCTTCAATGTATCTCAGTGCCAGCCCTATTCATTGTCAATTTCGCTTCAGTCTTATTTTCACTCTCTTCACTGGCATTGTTAAAACCCTAATTCCTTTCAGTTGCCATGGAAAACTGTTGTTTTTGGGTCATCATTGCTACTGTTGTCCTTCCTATAGCCTTTGCTTTTTTCGTTACTCTCATTTCCAGAATTGCCTTTTGACACAAATGTTAATTCCCCCCTCCTCCCTTCCCCTTCCCAACTGCCCTGATACCCTCTTGTATTCCTGTTGCTTGTTTCCTTGTTTTCCTGTCTGGATTATGGAATGAGTTGTTAATTTACATGCATGTGCCTAATTCTTCCTTCAATCTCATCATTTTGTTTTAGTTTACCCCTAATCCATTCATTAGTTTGACTTAGACTTGTTTGATTATCACCAATTTTGAGACTCTGGCTTATTTAGAACAAAATTTGTTGTTGCAGAATACAAAGATTCTTTATTACCACTTTGGAATGATGATGTTTCTATTAGTATTGTATGTCAGTTGGAACACTTATTATTGGGTTGTTGATTCTGTATTTAAGGTACATTGAAGAAAGATCGTTTAGGAGATTTGTTGAAGCTTGCCTGGAGGAAACTGTCATTGTTTATGTTGATCATCTTCTAACACAGGTTTTTATTTCACATTAAAGTTGACGATGTATACTCCTGTAATTTGTATTGTTATTTTTATTTCTATAGCATGATAATCTTAATGATGCTTGTGCCTGTAGAGAAATTACATCAAGGAAGAAACCATAGAACGGATGAGGCTAGACGAAGAGGTTCTCATGGACTTTTTTAGGGAATATATAAGTGTTTCTGTAAGTGCTGTTTATGTTTTGGACAATTCCATCCTCACCCCCACCAAAAAAAAAAAAAAAAATCCGAAAAGATATATGCTCTTATGTTGATGTAAATTTGTTTCATGAAGATAATAGCTGTTTTATTATATCTCTCAGTTTCTTGTAATGCTTCTTTGTGCTAATTTTCCTGACTCGGATTGCAGAAAGTTGAAAACAGAGTTAGGATACTGAGTGATTTAAGAGAACTTGCTTCAGCAGAGAGCCTGGATACTTTCACACTCATTTACACAAATATTCTTGAACATCAACCTGACTGCCCGGTAATCTCCTCTATTAATAAAGAAACTTATTTTTCCATCACAATTTTGCTACTGAAAATCTGGAAACTGCATCTTTATACTTGCTCAATCTACCATACAATTTGCAGTGTCCCCCAATCTTTTAATTTGGTTAATGTACTATACTAATCTACCATAGGGGTTGTAATATCAAAAATGACAAAAATACCCTTAAAAACAATTCAGAAAAAACCAAAAAACAAAAAAAGTAGAAAAAAATTACTTGAGTGTCCCATGGCCACTTTTCTAAATTTTTTTCCAGAACTTTTTATATCATGGAGGGTATTGTTGTCATTTTTACTCGCAGAAAGGGGACATTGTAACCCCCGAATGGTAGATTAACCAAATTGCAATATTGGGGAGACATTGCAAATTTAGTGGTAGATTGACGGGGTAAGGTTAGTTTTCCCTAAATAAATCAAATGTCTTTGAAGTTTATTTTGTACCTTGAAAACTTAAATTTTTGGTTACCATCTCATCCATGCTCTTCCCTGTCATGTTATTAATAAACTTCTGGTTCACCGTTTTTATTTTAATGCATCTGTCAACTGCAAACAAGAGCACTAGCCCAAGGTAATTGAAAGTAAGACATAATATTAAGTTAGGAATTTCAGTACTCTCTAGTTTATGCTAATTTTCTGCCACAAAAAGTAAGGTATTAGAAATCTGGCCCTAAAGGTAATTTTCTGGTATAAAAATCTCGATGTTTTCCAATTACAGCCTGAGGTTGTTGAGAAGCTTGTTGGACTACGGGAAGGCATACCAAGGAAGGATGCTAAGGAGGTATGTGCAACCTTATCATTCTTTCCTCAATATCAATCAAAACTATACTGTTGGACGCTAAAATACGAGAAGGTCTCAGATTTTCTTGGGGTGTATTATGATGCCCCATGGGAACCCAATTACTGGACAGTGATTTAACAGAATGGGTTCTATGTAATCATGCAACTAACTCACTTATGAAATGTGGCGCTGCTTTATACATGTTACAAGCACCTAGTTGACCCATTTATATGGGTATAAGCTTCGGTGGTAGATTAGTTCCTGCATTAGTTTTGGGTGTAAAGTGCCCCCAAAGTTCCATAATTTAAGGTTTGACAGAGTGAGTTGATCCAAAATTTTGTTTCTTGTTTTTTCAAAAAACAAGAAACAAATCTTGATGTCATTTGCTTTTGTTTTATTTCCCTGTGTGAGACAATATTGCTTGGGTGAAAGAGGCTTTGAGTTCTGTCATCTGCGGGTTTGAATATTGTCCGTTATCTTTGCCAAACAGGTAGTACAAGAGTGCAAAGAGATTTACGAGAATTCTCTAGTCGATGGGAACCCTCCAAAGGCAGGTTTTGTTTTTACAAAAGTGAAGTGCTTATCAGTCTCCAAGGGATCTCTGTGGCGAAAGCTGACTTAGTAGTGCAATTTCAATACATTTGCGTGGATCAGAGAAACGATGCTGTCATTTGTATAGACCTGTTACCTTCTTTTATGGAAAATTCCCATTTGTATTTATTTTTATTTTATTAATAGTGAATAGTCTCTTCGAGTTCTTGTGCATGCCATTCCTTTCTCCCTCTGGAGCAAATAAATTCAAGTTGTATAAACTTTGAAGTCACAGTATGACATAAATCAGTTTGAAATTTAGGGTTTTTTTCACCCAAGATTTCAACAATTTGTATAAATCTATTGATCGAAGAACTTCAGAATCTCTGTAATGGCTTTCGATATTACTGGTGCAATGTCTTGATGCCTATTAAGGCTATAACTCTATGATATAGGTCCGACGAAACTAAACTGTTATGGTATTTATCTCAGACAGCACTACTGGGCCTGGGAGTGTCTGATTTCAAAGTTCCTTGCTGTTTATCTCTTGGAAAATCCCTAATTTATGTTCGCGTAATTAATGGAAGCTCTTCCATATATTGGAAAGGAAAATGCTAGGGGTTCTCTCCGTAGGTTCTCCTGGCGTTCTCCTAGTCTTACGTAAAACATGATTTAAGAAAAAATAAAATTGTAGTGGCCTCCACACCGGTTTTTTTAGGTATTAGCACCAAATTTGAGACATTAGCACCAAATTTGTGAGGCATTAGCATCAAAATTGAGGCATTAGCACCAAATTTAGGATGATCAAATCCATTTTGGGTGATACTATCCCTAAAGGGTTAACCTTTCACCCTTAGGTTTTAGTTTTGAATCCAAAAATAAGTTTTAAAGCATTAGAACATAACTATTAACTTATAAAAATTAATCGGTTGGCAAAAAAATGGTACTATAATTTTATTTTTTCTTAAATCATGTTCTACGTAAGATTAAGAGAACGTTAGGAGAACATTATGGAAAGAATCTCTAGCAAACCCCTATTGAAAAATAGTCCTTCATGATGAATATTTGAGTTATTATTACATACTGGAGAGTAATAATGGCCTTACATTCTTTCGACTTCTAGACTAATTCTTGAAAAATTATGTCAACCCCGTAGCATAACAAATTTGAAAAAGACAGCCCAAGTATTAGACCATTCCAATTTCCTTGAAACTTTCATATATTGATGGTTGCTTCCTTGTAGTTGGATCAGAAACAAGCTCTGCTGTGGGTTTTTTTTTTTTTTTCACAAGTAAAATGGGCAAATTATAGTCAAAGCAGAATTCCCGAGGTGATGGTATAATTGTAACGGCATCGCGTCTTATCATCTGTTTGGAAGCATTTTCACTTGCTTTTTTTTCTTTCTTTTATAAGAATTAAGACTTTTTCTGCTCTCTTTTTGCAGATAATTGTGTAACACATTTTTTTCTTTTATAAGAATTAGGACTTTTCCTGCTCTCTTTCTGCAGATAATTGTGTAACACACTCCTTATTTCTTTCATTAGAATTAGGACGTATATCTTTGAAAATACAGGCTTTAAACGAATCAATAATTAAATTTGGAAGCGTCTCATAAATATGATTAATTTGAAAATATATATATATATATATATAAACTGCATATGAACAACAGGGAACATCATCAAATTTAATGATAGTTTTCGTTAGATGTCATGTGACGTAACAAAATATATAATCGTGCCCATTTTTACCCAAGCGAAAAAAAAAAAAAAAAAAAAACAAACAAACTCCTCCCTTAGATCTGAGCTCCTGACCTGTTTGCATCGGACAGACAAGACAACCCATCGCACCCTTCCTTAGATCACTTCTCCCAGATTCTCCAGAAACCCTAGCCGCGCTTCAACCTTCCTTCTTTTCCCATCTCTTCTGCAATCAACGCTCCACTACACACTCAACTCTTTAAATCTATCTTCTGTACCGAAATTGCTCTTCAGCACTCTACACAAACTACTTCCGGCACGACACTCCTCCCGAATCTTCGGTGTCTTGTTCGATGATGGCCATTACTCGTAATGGGTATTGAAGGTGCTGTCATTTCTTGTTAATGCTCGGGCGAGTGCAGAGATGGGCCTGATTTCAAGCGTTTTGAATTGTGCTAATTGATCAGGGTATTCAAAGGTTTCCTAATTTCCATGGTATATCCTGTCTCCAGAGGCATTCTGCTTTCATTTGATGACGACCGCCAAGATACGCTTAGTGATTAAATCTTTTGATCGCCCATTATCTTTTGGAAAGCAGTTTTTGGGGCGGAAGGTTGGATTGCCTGAAAAACGAGTCTTATATACTGTGTTGCGATCACCCCATATTGATAAGAAGTCCAGAGAACAATTTGAAATGAGAATCAAGAAACAAATTGTGGATATAGAAACTGACACGCAGGAATTGCGCAAGAAGTTCTTTTGGTTGAAACGTTTCCGAGCTCTTTAAGTAGGCCGTCGGCGGCTATTTCTTTTTTCTTTTTTTTTTTTCCGTTTAAATCACCCTTTAGGAGATAAAAGAGTGCTTATTTTCACTTCTTTTTACCATTTACGATGGACAAGTCGAGCGCTTTGGAGTATATCAACCAGATGTTCCCTACAGGTTTGCTCTTTCATTCACTATCTTTCTGTTGATTTTGTTTGTTCCTCAAGCTAGGTAATACATATATACTAGTGCGTATCAGACAAGAGGATGCATTCAGATCGCAGAATGTAACATAGGCTAGTCCAAATGTGAGAGCCACTTATACACGGATCAGTTGCACACATATAATTAGGGTGCGTTTGGCCCCTGTGCGAAGCAGGTTAAAAGTTCGTGTGTTTTAAACAAAATTCGCAAAAATGCACAATTCTAAAGGTCGAACAGTGATTTTACCAAATGTTTAAGTTGGTTTTTAAAGTCGCGTTTTCATCATCTACATTTTGATGTTTGAAACCGCTAAACCTAAGTAACGGACATGAATCTAAGAAAGAAATCTCCAAAATTAGATAATTTACTGAATGTAAGTATGATCCTCAAAAACGATATAGGCCCAGGTATCATCCTGCAACTAGCAACTCCGTAGGAGTTGATTATTTTTACAAATTAAGTTTGCCTATCTAAAGTATTCTTGGTTTTTTGGAATCATTGCATTCCTGAACTTCATTACATCCTTTCTACTTATTATGTGTCTTATTTGATGCTTATTGTCGTGTTGACATTATGATATGTGGTGAATATTTAGAGGCATCTTTATATGGTGTCGAGCCACTCATGCAAAAGATACACAGTGAGATTCGTCGTGTAGATGCTGGAATATTAGCAGCTGTTCGTCAACAGGTCATGATCTTTGGCTATTTTTTTTATGTCTTCATCTCAATTCTCAATAGTATGTAGACTGGATTAGTCTTTGTTTGGGATTTTCCACTTGTAATATGGTGAGCTGAGGCTTTGGATGCCACGCACTTTTCCATAAAATCCACAACTTCTGAACAAGTAAGATATATTGGGAGAATTTGCAAAATCATTCATGCATTGCTATCAGTAGGGCAATGAAATTCACTCATAAAAAAAAAGGACAATAAAATTGACTTGTAACCACTCTAATGTTAACATGTTCATGCATTTGGAAAGTATGATTTATATCATTATCTTTAGTTTTTTGATAGGTCAGCTTCTGTGATTTCAGAGTAATTCAGGAACCAAAGCCAAGGAAGATCTTGCAGCTGCTACGTGTGCTGTGGAGGTCTGAAGTTTTAAACATCTATTCATATTATCATTGAAATTGGTTACATGGGTTTAGTTTGTCCACCTTAAGCATTTTGCTTTACGTACACCATTAAGCATCTTAATGCTGTATTTGTCAGTTCTTGTCTTTGTTTGAGATTGTCTATGTTTTCATTTTCTGGTTGTTTGTTTTATTTCCTGTCAAGCAGGAACTCATGTATAAGATCCGAGAAATAAAAGGCAAAGCTGAGCAAAGTGAGATGATGGTTCAGGAAATATGCCGCGACATTAAAAAGTTGGACTTTGCAAAGAAACACATAACGACTACAATTACTGCTCTTCATCGTCTTACCATGCTAGGTTTGTCTTTGTTATCCTTCTATGTTCGTAGGAGTTTTCTTGAGGGCTTTTACAGTTTGTCCCCATTAAGGTTGTCAGATTGAAAGACTACAGATTGGATTTTTTTTGTGAACTTTTGTGATATGTATAAGATTCTTCAAAATGGAATAGATTAAAATCTTTATCAATAAAAAACTGACAAAGAAAAAATCTACTGTTAGAAGAAAAGTTATTCTCTCCTTATTCTCCCTCTCCCCCTAGCCCCCCTTTGTATACTCCCTGTGTACTAAGGGTTGCACCCCTCTGCGCTTTTTAATCTATTCTTCTGACTTATCAAAAAAAAAAAGAAAAGTTAAAAACAGTTGTTTACTGTTTGACATGCTACTAATTTTGTGCTAGGATATCAAATTTGAAGATGCATGATTATGATTTTGAGCACTTCAAATAAAATATTCTCTCCCTCAGTTAACGACAATCTTATGCAGCAACTTGTCATTTTTCTTATAAGTAAAAAAGCAGCTCTTTTTTCGAGCATTCTCATTTATTGATCAAATTACATATTGTTTTTCTTTTTTGGGACTTGACTAAGATAGAATAGATCCTTTAAAATGGAAAAGATCAATATGTCTATCAATAAAGAATTAAAATAAAAATTATTGTTAGGCAGAAAAGTTAAAAGCCGCTGCTTACAATTTGACATGAAACTAATTTTTTACTAGGATATCAATATTGAAGACGCTTGTTTATGATCTTAAACACTTAAGATAAACTATTCTCTCCTTCACTTGACTACAATCTTATATAGCAACTCATTTGTAAATTTAAAAATAAGATCTAGATGAAAGACAGCTCTTTTCAAGGATTCTCATTGCAGTCCCTGTATGGGTAGAGCCTGGCAGAACTGGCAGATTACCAGAGTAATTCATTTTACTGCCATCTTAAGTGGTCATTATTTAGGTTTTTTTGATTCATTGAGAAACCTGCTCTTGATATATTTGTAGAAGGTGCACAAGTTTCAGTTATTTGATCTCTCTTTTTTGTTATGTTTGAGTCGATGCACCATTTTTTTATATGTCTTTTTTTTTTTTCTTTTTCTCATTCATGTGATGTTCTGTTGGTCCAAATGGTTTACTCTTTTGAGCTTTTAACCTCATGAACCTGTGGCATTTCCACTTAGACCTCTAAATTGGTTTCAATTACTTTGCTTGAAAGGTTCCAGTTTGTTTAAATTATAGAACCTCATACCGAACGATGTGTTTGAATTAAAAAGCAATAAACTCTATGATACAACTTGAAAAGCTGTGAAAGGATAGGCCAGGCATCAGTTTGGAAGCTATACATTATATAATTTTATAGAGATCTGGCTGCTTGAATGCTATACAATTTAATAGAGTTTTTGACTGCCTGATAATAGCCCTGCCACATTTATGATTCCAGCTGCCAACTTTTCCCTTTCTTATTCCCACCTTGCATGATCTACAATTTTATCTGTGTTCTCCACACACACACACACAAGCATACACATATTTAGGTGTGTGACTATATATATGGGGTGTTCAAAATTCCAATTCACCTGACTGGCCGACCAAATCCAGTCTGTTTTGGTGGGGGTCGGTTAAAAAATTTGAGTCCCAGTACAGGGTCTGGTCGGCATTCGGTTTTAAAGGGCTGGCAAACCAACCAAACCTGACCCGGCCCCTCTTGGCATGTATACATATTTTTAGTTTTCAATTCGTCTTCTAACCCTTGGGCCGTGGCCACTTCTCATCCTTCACCCTCATGCTGCACTTCCCAAAGAAAAGCCCTCCTCCTCAACTTTGTGTCACCGTCACAGCCTCTGCCACCACGCCACTCTCCTCCACCTTCTCCATGGCCACTAACTGGATATTTTCTCACCATTCCCACTGTTCAAACCTGTACACAACAGTTTCTCTCATTTCTCACTTTCTCTCTTTAGAGTTTTGGTTAAAGCTCATACAAATTTAGAGGTCAACACAGATATGCTGATCTTTGCTTGATTTAGAATGAGAAATCAAGACAGATCGACAAATCTATGCTTGTTTGCTCTCCTTTCTTTTCTTTTTTTTTTTGTGGTTGCTGAAGTTTGTTGTTTCTCTCGCATATATATATGTGCTTTCCGTAGTCTGAAGTTCTAAATCTCCTTCATAGATCTGTGCTTGGCTCCTTGCTGAAGTTCTAATTCTCTTTCAGCCCGATTGACCTACTCGACTGACTACCAACTGATCCTGTTGGTGTCAGTAAGGGTTATACCTCCCTTCCAACTCTCCAGTTCGGAAGTCAGAAATGCCTCCCTTCGACCCAAGGAGGTCGGATTATGTATATATATATAGCATTTAAGTGTAACATTTTAATGTACATACAATCAACTTAGCTATTTATCACAGGTTTGGGGTACTTAAGATGGTGAGCGTCATATGTAAATTCTTACTTTAACACCCTTTTTCATGCTATGACAGTCTCTGCTGTTGAGCAGCTTCAAATTATGGCTTCAAAACGACAATATAAGGAGGCAGCTGCACAGCTAGAGGTACCATATCTGTTAGTAGATCATATGTAGTCACTCCTGTAGCAAGTGTTCCCTTGCCTTTTATACTTCTAATTGTTCCCCCTTTTTCCGTGTTTTATTGTAGCTTGATTTTTACTCTCTAAAAGCACTAGTCTTTTGCTGCTCTTGAATGCCAACACTTATAGATTTCCTTTATACAATTGGAAATTGAATGATGATTAGTGATCTTTTGATTTTGTCATCAATCTGTAACAGACTATATGATACAGGACAGATTTCTTTTCTCATGATTTGTCTCAAGATATATGAATCCTAGCATCTTATCCGGAATAAGTGGTTTGTATTTATGTGGTAAAGGATTAGGAATGAATCACGCTTGGTACAATAGGACTTCTATTCATGAAACTAGATGTTTGATGTGGTTTAATTTAATGGTGTCTAGCATAGTTTGTGGCAGCCAAGAAAAGAAGTCAAGTTAAAAGTAGGGATGTCAAAAATTACAGGGGAACCAAAACCGGGAAACTGGAAACCGGGGAGGCGGTTCCGGTCCCGGTTTTTGGCACCCGGTTATAACCGGAATCGGGTGTATATATATATAAAATAACATATTTTAATATTATATATATATAAGAAAACCGGTAAGCCACTAAATCTTATGTTTTCCTACCTGCCCTGCAATTGCCTTCCAAAGACTGCTTCTCCCTTTCCTACCTTGCCCTAGGGGAAGTCCCAAGAAAACAATCTTGAGGCCTATCTCTCTCCAGCTTTTCATTTAATTCAACTAACGCAGCTAAACCGTTAACTGCAACCTTTAGCTCTAATTGGCATCTCCTTCCACTCTCGCTCTCTTCTTCTCGGTTGACTCTCCCAAATATATATTTTTTAATATATATATTAAACCGTTTAAAAAAAAAAATTCTTAAAAAACCGGTTACGAGACCGGGTACAAACCAGAACCGTCCAGTAACTGGGGCCCCGGTTAGCTGGGACCTGGTTCCCGTTTCGGTTGCCCAAAACCAAGAACCGGGGTACCCCGGTTCCAGTTCTTGGTTTTGGCCAAAAACCGGGAAACCGGACCGGGTTGACACCTTTAGTTAAAAGGATTAAAGACTACATGATCTTTGTTTGTGATAAAAGCAATATCTTTTGCATTACTGAAATACATTATTATTATTCATATGAAGTTGTGTTTGTTTATATATATATATTTTTGTGATGTATTTCAGGCTGTGAACCAATTATGTAGTCACTTTGAAGCCTATAGGGATATTCCAAAGATCACAGAACTCAGGGAGAAGTTTAAGAATATCAAACAAATTCTCAAGTCGCATGTGTTTTCTGATTTCTCCAGGTAAGTTGTCACTAAGGTTCTTGCCATATTTAAGAACCATTTATTTCTTTTCTCTCTTGATATTCTCAAATTAACTTCTTTGTTTTTCTGGTCACCAATTTGCTGTCTTCATATGTTTCTAGCTAAGACTTGCGACAGTCAGACATCAATTTAATTTTGTTTTTTGGGTCTTCAGATTCCCCTTCATTTTCTAATATTCTTCATTTACTTTTCAAAAGACTGGTGGACTTTGTGGATGAAACATGCATTTGACAAACTGAGAGCTGCCTTTTTTTTACAGATGACATTGAGATTAGCTAGCCAGAGCTTCTTCTTTCATGTGTTGTTTAGGATTTTTCTCATGTTTTGTAAACCTCTGATTTTCCCTCTTAAAGTTTGTTTCGTTCTTTTAGACCTGTATTTAAAAAGGCTAAGACAGTAATATCTATTGTTTGGCACTTCTGAAATTCATACTCCATATAAGTTGCTGATAAAGAAAGCATTGCTAATGGATTATCAACTCCATGAACATCTGAAGTAGAATTTTGTGGAAGTTATGGAGGTTTAATGTTGATATCAACAACTAATTCTAGTTATACTAGTTTTTTCTCTGAAGTGGTTTCTTGAAATCAGCTTCTTCTTATACATCTAAACTAAACATCAGTAATATGCTCTTTACTTTTTAAGTTTTTCTTTCTTTTTTTTTTTCCCTATTCTAATTTCAGCTTAGGTACTGGAAAAGAGACAGAAGAAACTAATTTACTACAGCATTTATCTGACGCCTGCTTGGTTGTTGATGCTTTGGAGCCATCTGTGAGGGAAGAGTTGGTAAACAATTTTTGCAGCCGTGAGCTTACTTCATATGAACAAATTTTTGAAGGAGCTGGTATGTCTAACTTCCTACTTTGTTATGATTATGCTTCTTTATAAAGAAGACCATTTCATATCTCCTTTACTTTGAACTTTATTTTTGACATATCATTAGAACTGGCCAAGTTGGATAAAACTGAAAGGAGATATGCATGGATCAAGCGTCGAATAAGAACAAATGAAGAAATCTGGAAGATCTTTCCTCCTTCATGGCATGTTCCTTATCGCCTCTGCATCCAGTTCTGTAAGAAAACGAGGTATGAATAAACAAATCTTTGAAAGCTTGTATTTGACAGCAAATCTTGATCTTTGTTAAACAAACATGAAACGAGTGCTTCTTGGATGGCTATATGTCTTTGATATTCTTCACTAATTTAGTATAGAATCCACAACCTTTTCAAATTTGTTAGCAATTTTTATTTAATATTTTGGAAGAGAACATTAGAAAATACCAACCCAATGAAAATTGATGTTCAGACACCAACGTGGGTGTTGTCACCTCTTATTTATATGGAGTTTCCGAGCCTTTTGACATATTGGTTTGAAGAAAACTAAGGTTCCGTTTGTTAAAATTTTTGTTTTCCATCTTTTGATTTCTCTTCTCAAAATAACACTCTAACGAACAACCCAAACACAAAGGCCTGTTTGCTAAGCTTCTCTAGAGCTCTTTTCACTTATCAAACGCTGAAAACTCTTCTCAAAACTGGTTTACCAAACAAATTTTCAGATGTGGCCCCCACCACTAACACACTTTTCAAAACAAACTACTAAACTCTTGTTAAAATCCAAAATATTTCTCAAAAACCTATAACATAAAACATTTAAAAAAATAAATAAAAGAGTAAAAATTTATTTTTAAGAAAGTGTTGTGTGGCATGTGGTGGCCCTCAGACAGTTCTGGTGGCCATGCGGTGGACATTGGCCAGATCTGGTGGCCTGGCTACCAGATCACCACCACAGTGGCAGTGCAACACTTTTTAAATATATATATTTTTTTAAAAAAAAATTAGCGATTTAAAATTGTGCAATTCAAAAACACAATTTTTAAAAACGTAATTAAGTGTTTGGTAAAAGTGTAGTTTAGCTTTTAAAATCGTAGTTTAATCTTTAAAATTGTATGTTTTTGAAAACGCACACCCTTGCAGTTTGAAAATGCAGATTTTGTTATGTTTTCGAATCCCCTTTTTTAAAAAAGCACTCCCAAATCAAAATGATACATTTTCTGCAATTTGATTTAAAATTGTACTTTTGGCATGTGGATTGTAGTGCCAAACACACTCTAGAACACTTTTTTAAACCAAAACACATTAAGAATCAGAGCCTAAATGTTTTCTGTGCTATTTACAAGTCATCAATTATATACAACATTACTGGTGTTTTCTGTGCTCAAAAATCTAGATTGTTCCGTCTCTCCGGTGAAGGGCCAGCGTCGGCAGGGTTTTTTGGAGTCGAAAAATGCATTCTTTTCCCCAAGGTGCACTAGGGTTCCCCCTGAGGTGCATTAGGGTTTTTTTGGGTGTTTGGTTGGGTTCCTTGTATTCTTTCTGGTATTTTTGGGTTTTTTGTTTTTGGGTTTGATAGGGTGTTTGGTTGGGTCCCTTTATATACTTTCTTGTGTACTTAGAGGAGCATTGCGTTTTTTTGATATATACTACATTACTTAAAAAAAATAAAATAAAAATTATATACAACATTACTTATAAAAAAATAAAAAAGCTTTTCGTTTTCATTATAATGCAGTCTGCATCTTTCTGGATTTCATTATTGTCCCTCTTTAATTTTATTCTCCACATTTAGTTGCCTTAATATTCTCGGAAAAGTATAGAAAGAGTGGAGATAAAATTTAATCCCTCATTTTCATGCTACTAAGATATTAACCCCCCTCTTGGTATTTGACTGTCAGATAAGAATTCTACTATTGGATACTATTGTGTAGAACCTGAGATTGTGATATGTGGTCTTGTGTTCCCAGGAAACAGCTTGAGGAGATCCTGGATAATCTGAAAGAAAAACCAGATGTCGGTGCCTTATTGTTGGTGAGCTTGCCTTATCTAAATTTTAATCATGGACCTAAATCATCCTATTATGACATCCTGTTTGGTTTGAATTTTTCAAGGTATTTTTTATTTATTGAATAAAATCCGTCTGAATGGGAGTTTATTGACTTTCCAATTTAAATGAATTTAATCTTATAATACATAAAAAAAATAAATAAATAAATTTTTAAAAAAAACAGGCACTTGAAGAATCCACTTGAAAACAGACATCTTTTAGGTTTAATCCACTTGAAAAATCCAAACCAAACAGGCACTAAAATTATATGGCGTAGGGTTGTATTGTATTTAGTTCAGTTCAAATCTAGGAGTTCGTTTTACTTAGTAGAAGTGATATTTCAACTAACTTGGTCCAGACTACTCTACTGCACAGCAGGAAATATTGTATTGCGAAGAACTCCTTTATTTCCCTTGAAAGTGGGCTGCTTGAGGCATCTTTTGGTTTATAAGTTTTTTATGTAATATTCATTTTGCAAAAAAAGTTTTTTTATGTAATATTCATAAGCTGCGTTGGAGAGAGGAAAGTTCCCCTTTTGGAAGGAAAAACTGGTTCTTAAAACTCAAGAAAGAGTACAAATAGACTCTTGTGCTATCTAAATCATACCCAAATCAGTTTCTTTCTCCTCTCCTCGTCTGTCTAGATCCTTTTCAAATCGCCACCTTCCTTGCAAGTAGGGCATGGTCTCTAGGAAACCAAGTTTTTTTTTTCCATCAGTTTTGTTTAAAATGATTGCTATAATGGTCAATATTACATGAAATGTTCATTTTAATCGGCATGCTGCATCCTGTCTCATGACCAATTTAATTGATTTATGCATGCTTCTTTCTTTCATTAATGTATTCAATGATTGGCGTCTATTTTTAGGCACTACAACGAACTCTAGAATTTGAGGATGAATTGGCTGAGAAATTCGGCGGAGGTGCACGAAGCCTGGAGATAGGTAACGAGATTGAGGAAATAGGCAGGGGCAAAAATACTAGTCAAAGTGTTTTAGATATTCGAAAGAAGTATGAAAGGAAGTTTGCTGCACATCAAGGAACTGGAACTGAAGTACGCATTATAAATTACTTACCGTTTTTAGTGAAGTTTGTGTGAAAAATATAGAATATAGAATATATTGTCACCTATTGTTCCTTTTGTTCTTTCTTTGACAGGAAAATGATGGAAAGAAAGAGTTGTCAGTGCCTGGAGCTGGGGTATATTATCTGCTTATGGTTGTTCATGCATATAATTTATTGATGGTATACACAACACTGTAGAGCTGGGACATCTGTACCCCAAAATGTACATGTCACAGCAAGCGTGAATGCTTGTATATTGTGTTTTCACCTCTTTTGTATGTATCGTCTACATGATTTTTTTCGTTGCCTTGGAAGCTGGAAATCTTTGGTGGCTTTTACAGAAAAAGTTTGATTTGATTACTGATAGGTTCTAATCAACCTACTTCTATTTAAAGTCTCTGCCACATAATGATATTTAGTTGTTTTAGTCATTCCAGTTACAAAGCTGTGGTAATTAATTCCTATTTGCTTTCCCAATGGAAGCTTTAAAATACAAGATTTACTAAAATTTGCTCAAGTGCTTTGATGTCATGTCATGGAAGTGAGATTAATCTAGGGTGGGTCTTTCCCTGAATTTTCTATTATAACCTGGCTATTCTTGTCTAAGAGATTCTTGTTGGTCCTTTTATGAGGGACTACTTATCGAGATTATAGTTTTAGACTTCTTTCTGTCTTTTAGCTAGGGCAGATTAATATAGCTGCTGAGAATTGTCTGTATTATTTGATTTGGCAGTTCAACTTCCGTGGAATCATATCATCTTGCTTTGAACCTCACTTGACAGTGTATGTAGAACTGGAAGAGAAGACATTGATGGAGAATCTGGAGAAACTTGTTCAGGTACTTTGATCATTTATTTTTTCACCACACTATGATTCCCTTTTACTTATTTATTTTTTATTTTTCCTTAATAGGAGGAGACGTGGGATATAGAGGAGGGAAGTCAGAATAATGTTTTATCAAGTAGCATGCAGGTGAGTAAGTCGACATTTTTCTGTTATGATTATAAATATGGAATCTGCGGTAAATCACTGCAATATATAGGCTTTATGGTGATGGACATATTAAAGGATCAGAACACTATTGGGTTGCTAAATAAGCATTTTAAAGCATATAAATGGGTCCTTGTATTTTGTCAAGAGAATCTGTAGACTCAGTAGCTAAGATTCTTTCATGCCTTTTGTTTGGGATGCACCTATATTAGTTCTTTTTTATCAAATCAATTTTGCCTTCGTCTTGCATTGTCTTAATTTACCCTTCTTGTGTTTTCTAGTTGTTTCTTATAATCAAGAGGAGCTTAAAGAGATGCAGTGCTCTAACAAAGAACCAGACGCTATTTAATTTGTTCAAGGTGCATTCTTGTAATTCATTTTTTATCTCCCTTTCTGGTATGTACTCTATTGCAATGATGTTAAACATCATTATATGTATTTTTTATATATATATTTAAATGTGGTCAGTGTGAGTCACTTATTTAGTTTTTGCTATGTATGTTAAATATTTGAATATCAACAAATATGTGCTCCTTATGATTCCCTTGGGGTAGGAATGTGGAATAGACTGAAGGTAAGAGGTTACATGTGTACATAGATGTGGTTTTTATAGAAATAACTTTTGAGCCCCTTTTCTTAGGTGTTTCAAAGAATTCTCAAAGCATATGCAACAAAACTTTTTGCAAGACTACCTAGGGGTGGAACAGGAATAGTTGCAGCAGCCACGGGTATGGATGGACAGATAAAGGTATATTAGACCATGTTTATTTGCATGATTGATTTGAGCAGTGTTTATTCTCTACCGGATGCTAATTTTGGCTTTGTTGCCATGTGACTATTTTGAGCAGACTTCTGACAGGGATGAAAGGATGATGTGTTATATTGTGAATTCAGCTGAATATTGTCATAAAACGGTCAGTTGGTTTCTGAACTCATGGCATTTGTTTTTGGCTGTTGAATGTCAGCTTGAATTACGCTTTTTATAATCTTTTCTTTGCGTATCAAAAAAAATTATGCATGCCTGCATGTTAGAAGACAAGACAAGAAAGAGAGAGAGAGAAGGCTTGTAGGGTTTAAATACAGAGATAATGTCATCTTTGCTTTTAAATTGCGTCTCTGAACTTGGTTGCTTATCCGGTTATTCTATTTTTGCAAAGTTATTTGTTATAACTGTTGGTTAGAGCCTTCAAGATTCATGAAGCATTACCCTACGACCATTTTCTGAGCTAACACTACTCTTATGTTATTGATATCTATTTAGACTAACCTATAGTTCAATGATCTCTTGTCCACGCAATGTAAGTTGGTTATAACTGCAAGTTTATAAATCTGTGTAAAGATCCTCTTTTAGCCCTAAAAGTTTAAAGCATTGGAGTTGTAGCTTGTAAATTGCACACATGTATACAGAGAATGTGTATGATATGACATAATCCTACAAAAATTAGGACAACACATGGCCAGGACGTGGTGGTCGTTAATTTTATACTTGTCCCATATGTTACTATCATATAAATTTTCAGCCTATAATGATGCTGATGATATACAGTCTTAGAAACTTGGGATTTACTTTTTGACAGTCTGGTGAATTGGCGGAAAGTGTATCGAAAATAATCGACTCTCAATTAGTGGATGGAGTGGATATGTCAGAAGTGCAGGTACTGACTATCTCATAAATAAATCATGCCATGATTATTCTTCTCTTCATTTTTATAGAAGTAATGCTATTTTGCAGGATGAATTTTCGGCAGTCATAACAAAAGCATTGGTAACCCTAGTGCATGGCCTGGAAAGCAAATTTGATGCTGAAATGGCTGCAATGACACGTGTTCCATGGGGTACCCTTGAAAGTGTCGGTGACCAATCAGAGTAAGCTCAGAAATTTGATGTTTTGAACCTCAAGTTCTAGTACTTAACACAACTTTCACTGTTTACCACATCCTCCTTGCAGGTATGTGAATGGCGTAAATCTGATCCTTGCTAGTAGCATTCCTGTACTTGGAAGACTTCTTTCACCCGTTTACTTCCAATTCTTCTTGGACAAGGTGATTATAGAGCGGACTGTGATACCTTAGATTTTGCTTCTCAACATAGATCTTGCTCTAGTAAGGTTCAAGAATCATGCATATGGATTTATCATTTGTTTGGATTTTTTTTCAATTATTGATACCTTATGCAATTTATTTACTAATACAATAAAAGGCTTATGCATATGCTTCACATCCAACTTAAATGGCCTACTCTGCGTCATGCTTTGCTCAATTAAATATTTTTGGTTGTAGTCTATTTGAGTATCATGCCTCTGTAGTCTTTAGGCATCGTCATCCATGCGACTTTGAGTTGACTTCTGAAGTTTTTGCGAAACGAAAATAGTTAATGACTTACATTTTAACATTCTTTTCTAGCTACATTCGGCTAAATATCTTAATTTCTCTTATTTTATGCAGCTTGCATCTTCTCTTGGTCCCCGCTTTTATGCGAACATTTTCAAATGCAAGCACATATCAGAAACTGGAGCCCAACAAGTATTGACCATTTTCATCATTTATTTTATTCCTTTTTAGATGAGTGGTGATGGTATCAAAAAGATTTGCTTAAATAAGTGTAACATTATGTAAGAGGCAACTGAGGTTTATATCTTTTGGCTTGCTGGATATTTATCAAGGATCCCCCTTGAATCTTGAATTCTGAGGTTTGCATCTTGCTCAGATATGTAGTGCTCATAAGTAGCATACGTGCACATTGAGCTTTACATTATATATCTAGAATTTAGGCCTGATGCACTATGCTAGAAATAGAGTATATTGCATATTTAAATTGGCTATTTTTAAAATAATTTGGAGCTGCTTGCATGGACTTTAGTTTTCTTGACGTTCTTTGTCACTGTTTTTAAATTTGGAGTTCTGTAGTATGAACAAATCAATGAGATACAATGTCCCTTTTATCTTTGATCTAAACAACTTTTAAACTGTTAAAATGGAACATTATATTATTCTTGTATAATCTTAGCGGGTATTTTTCTTTTTCTATCTTTTTTTTTTTCAAAAAAAAAATACTCACAATATGGCTGAACATTTTTGTATAAAGGCATCTAATGCTGTCAGGCTTAGGCCTAATTTCAAAGAAGACAAAACACTTTTAAAAAAAGCTCTTGGAAAATTGTGTACATAACCATATGCAGTGAGAAACAGTGTAGAAACACAAGTGAGTGGGCAGGCTGAATGTTGCTTGTGTCAGATGTTCGTACCCATGCCATTCATACATGTGATTACCAAGTAGATCACTGTTTTAAAATTTATTCTTTCTTGAATGTAATGGTTGTGGTTTATTCATGTAAATTTAGTTATAAATAAATGGTTTGATGCTTTTGCAGATGTTATTGGACACTCAAGCAGTTAAGACGATTCTTCTAGACATTCCTTCACTTGGTCGACAAGTGAGTTACTTCTTTCAAAGAAATGCATGTTAACTTTCATTGATTCCCCTTTCTGGACTCAAATGTGATTGGGTGGCTGTTAGTTTGTGTATGATAAATATGGAAAATCATGCCTGATGAGAAAGTTTATGTTTGTTGGGCTCGACATCCTCTTCTTTTCTTTTCCCTAATAAACGCAGTATTTGGATTTGTTCACTTTTTGGAGTGAAGAATGTTTAAATGATTTCAAACTCCTATGGCATTTATTAAACCTAACTGATGTTCCAATTTAGGTTTGTTTCTATTATATCAATTTCAACAGTCCACTTTTGTGAACAACAAATGCTAATCCAGATAATTTGAGAAGCTGAACTCTACCTTGCTGCTAGGTTGGCCCGTTTTTGAACGTTGGAAACTAAGTGTTGTAGCTCTCATTTGAAAATTCCGTGCACTCTATAAGGGCAGGAAGTAAATAGTTGGAAAGGTTCAATAATGTATTAATCATTAAAGAACATCATTGCCTTCGATTGAGTGGAACAGTGAGCAGTGTGTTGCTGACCTTGGACAGTTGGCTTGATATTTGTTGAATGATATCTAGACGTACCGGCATTTCCAACTCATGAATTAGTTGTGTGCTGACAAGAAAAATATGCATCACCTGCCATCTATAAACCATTTGAAAAGATAAGCTTCAGTCATTAGATAAACTATGGCCGGGCACCAGCCCGTTCTAGTTGGAATGGCCAGTTCTGACTTTGGATGCCAACCCGCACCACCCCTTTTCTAAGCCAACCCTACCCTGCCAATGTCGGCTCCAAAGTCGGTGGGCACTAGAGGTCTAGCAGCCACCACACAGCCACCTGACTGCTACACTGAGAGAGAGAGGCTGCAGTGGCTCAGGCTTCTTCTTCTCTGGCAGACTGGCAAGAGCTTGAACGCTAAGACGTGGCTTGGGTTACATGGAGGGGGTTGTATATATATAGTGGTCGGGTCAGGTGGGTCGGAATTCCAACCCCTTATTTTCCGACATCCAACCTGACCTTTTTTTTTACGATATAAATCACTTCTGACCCCAGTCAGATGCCTACAGATCGGATTGGATTGGGGTCAGAAGGCCAGGTTGGCAGGTATTTGAACAGCCCTAAGATAAACATGAAGTATTGTATGTGTTTGCCATAAGTTCTTTAACTATGTATGATTGTTTGCAGCTGCTTAATTTTTGTCTCCTGTTATGTAAATCAAACCCCTCACACTTCGTTATTTTCCTTTTTGAACAGACTTCTGGTGCAGCAAGCTATTCAAAATTTATGAGCCGTGAAATGAGCAAAGCTGAAGCACTTCTGAAGGTTTGTGATCATTAATCTGTACATTTGCTCTGTGACAAGTTTAGTTTTATTTTTTACAAGTGTATGTATATTCATTATTCAGGTTATACTGTCCCCATTTGATTCTGTGGCGGATACCTATCGAGCATTGCTACCAGAGGGAACACCGATGGAGTTTCAGCGTATTCTGGAGCTCAAGGTAGGTTCAATTCTAGCTGTTCTATTATGATTTAATCATGCGCTGGTAACTACTGCATGGTCGTAGACCCTCACCTGTTGTCAAGCCCCCAAAAAATGGATGGATATAGGTCAAGGCTGTGTGATGTTTACTTTCTCTAATTTTCAACTTTCCTCGTATGGAAGTTGACACATTCAATTTATGCTTTGTCGGATCATTATGATCCATTATTTGGATACAAGTATTTGGTTTGATGGTGGAATTATATTAAACTATTAAACTTTTGAGGACGGCAGGTTAATGTTTGAATGGCATGTATGTTCAGGGCCTTAAAAAAGCTGATCAGCAAAGTATACTAGACGACTTTGTCAAACGTGGGCCGGGGATTACGCAACATTCTATTGTGCCATCGGTTGTCCAGGCAGTCCCTACTGCCCCGGCGGCTCCTGCGATACCCAATCTGGCTTCAATAGGACTAATTGCTTCCCGGGAGGATGTGCTAACCAGAGCTGCTGCTCTTGGAAGAGGTGCAGCTACGACAGGGTTCAAGAGGTTCCTTGCTTTAACTGAAGCTGCAAAAGATCGGAAAGATGGGCCCTTCAGAAAGCTCTTCAATGCTTGAAACATTTTTTTATTATTATTTTTTATCTTATTAATATTGACCATCATGATCATTTTTCTCCACTGTACGTGGCTCCATTTCAGTTCTTACAAAAGCTTAATAAATGAATGAACTTGATTAGTCAGTCCTTCAATAACAATTTTTTTTTTCTTTTTTTTTATAAGTGAAAAGGATTTTATTAAAAAAAGCAAAGGCATCCCAAAAGAAAGTGTAAGACAAACTACAGTAATCTGAGATATTACTAAAAAAGGTCTTAAGACTTCCTGTAAGATGGAAACATTAGAATTTTGAACACCCTTGTATTTCGAATGATTTAGAGTTGAGTAATTACGAAGTAATTATTTTTTAAAAAAAAATAGTTGCAAAGTGACAGCCACGGAGAAGATGAATACTATTCCTTTTATGAACAGTTACAGCGGTGTGATTCCCTTGGCACGCAAATACAACACAATTTATATGCATGGTTTTCACGTTCTGACACCCCAAAGTGGGCTGGGCATGCATGTGTAACGTATTGTGGGTAGGGGTGTAAACGAGTCGAGTTTGGACGAGTTTGACCTGTCCGGGCTCAGATAGTTTATTTTGGGGTCCAGCTCGAGCTTGAGCTCGCCCCAAGCCTGAAAATGCTGCTCGAGCTTGGCTCGTTAGGGTTGGAACCCTGTTCGAGCTCGAGCTTGTTTAAGTTCAATACGCAAAAGTCCCAAAACCTACATCAAGAGTCTACAACGCCGCTCAACCACCATATTACTGCTCTGCAACCCTCGCACAACAGCTCAACTCTCTCTCTTCTTTCAAGTGGTAAGGCTTGACGCCCGATGGCGACCTCCTTCAAATTTTGTGGCGGATTTGTGGTGGCGTTTGACTGTGAATACCGTGAAAATCAGAAAAATGATGGCTGAGTAGGTGGGACATGTAAGCAGAGAAAAATAACACTAGATTTGGAGAGCTTCAGTTGTGAAGATGATGAGTTAAGGAGGATGACAACTTCAGTAGTTGGAGGATGAGTTGAGAATAAAGGCATATAAGTTTTAGGAATAAAGTTGAAAAGGGGGAGACGAGGGGTTGCGATGGTAATGGTCTCAGTTAGGTTAGGTGTGGCACGGCGATTGAGGGAGTTTGGAGGGTTAGGATTATGTTGAGAAAATCTAATGGTGGGGAAAATTGTTAGGGGTGGCATGGAGATTGAGGGAATTTGAAGGGTTGGGATAACGATGGGAAAACAATCATGATGGTGGGGAAAAGTTGTCAGGGGTGGCGGAGATTGAGGGAATTTGGAGGGTTGGGATTATGTTGAGAAAATCCAATGGTGGGGAATAATTGTGTGCGTGTTGGGAAAGGGGAACAATGAATAGAAAAACAAAAAAGTGTCTTACAAAAAGAAAAAAAAAAAAAAAGATCATATCCCTTCAAATTCTTTAAAAATTTGACTCTCAAATTTTGAATCTTGATTGTTCATCTTGATTTTAATGACAAAAAATAAAAGACTTTTCAGTTTTCACATTTAAAGTCAAAATACATTCTAATTTTTTAATTATTGAAAACTGAAAAGCCTTTGTTTTTAGCCATTAAAATCAAGATGAATGGTTAAGATTCAAAATTTGAGGGTTTCAAATTTTTAAAGAATTTGAGAGGATCCTAGTCCAGAATGAAAGAAAGAAAACAAAAAAGTGACGACAAAAGGACAATTAGCATTTATTTGGGAAATGAAATGGTGGAACTTATACCATAAAATTTATGAGTTATATGCAATAATTAATTGATTATATGTAATACTCAAACTCTAAGTAATAAATTATATACGAGATACGAGTTGATTCACGAGCTTAGCCGAATCGAACCGAGCTTGCTTCGTTTAATATTTGAGCCAGAATTTGTGTTCACAAAACGCTTCATTTAATATTCAAATCGAGCACAAATCAAGCTTTTGTGAACCAAGCTCGAGCTTGCTCGCGAGATGTTTTACTCACTTAATAACCCTAATTGTGGTTGCGGGGAACCCACCGCATCCAGAAATGACACTACTGTAGTGCAGTGCACAGAAGGTGACTAAAAAGAGACAATGGAAAGGAAGCTACAGAGCAGAGGCCACAAGTTAAAAGACACCCATCTGATGAGGAAACTTCTGAAATTCCATTTTTGGAACCTTCTTCTAGCTTTTTTTTTTTTTTTTTTAAAAAAANCAAATTTTGAATCTTGATTGTTCATCTTGATTTTAATGACAAAAAATAAAAGATTTTTCAGTTTTCACATTTAAAGTCAAAATACATTCTAATTTTTTAATTATTGAAAACTGAAAAGCCTTTGTTTTTAGCCATTAAAATCAAGATGAATGGTTAAGATTCAAAATTTGAGGGTCTCAAATTTTTAAAGAATTTGAGAGGATTCTAGTCCAGAATGAAAGAAAGAAAACAAAAAAGTGACGGCAAAAGGACAATTAGCATTTATTTGGGAAATGAAATGGTGGAACTCATACCATAAAATTTATGAGTTATATCATATATGTAATAATTAATTGATTATATGTAATACTCAAACTCTAAGTAATAAATTATATACGAGATACAAGCTGATTCACGAGCTTAGCCGAATCGAACCGAGCTTGCTTCGTTTAATATTTGAGCCAGAATTTGTGTTCACAAAACGCTTAATTTAATATTTAAATCGAGCACGAATCAAGCTTTTGTGAACCAAGCTCGAGCTTGCTCGCGAGATGTTTTACTCACTTAATAGCCCTAATTGTGGTTGCGGGGAACCCACCGCATCCAGAAATGACACTACTGTAGTGCAGTGCACAGAAGGTGACTAAAAAGAGACAATGGAAAGGGAAGCTACAGAGCAGAGGCCACAAGTTAAAAGACACCCATCTGATGAGGAAACTTCTGAAATTCCATTTTTGGAACCTTCTTCTAGCTTTTTTTTTTTTTTTTTTTTTAAAAATGTCTTTCTCGGAGAAGTGAACACCGCCACCACTATCGCTTCTTCTCCACGCTCACTCCCCACTCTCTTCCTCTCGCTCGCCACCCTACTCTTCACCCTTTCCCTGATCCTCTTCTTCCTTTTCTCCAGCCCCAGTACCCAAATCACTTCCCAAACTACCGTTCAACAGCCCTACACTGGCATATTTGGGTTTTTGTTTCAGTTTTTGGTTGTTGATGTTGTTCATGATTGGCTTGTGTTTGTCTTGTGGGTATTGGTTATTGATGACTTCGGTGCGAGTATTGATGTTGTTGAACTTGTTTCTGAATTTACTCTCTTTTGGGTTGCTGAGAACGATGAGGATAACGTAGGTAGGTAGGAAACGACATTTATTTTTTTGGGAAAACTTCATAAAAACCCCCTAATGAACTTCCACCCATTTTGAAATACTCCCTAAACTTTAAAAACTCTCAATTTACACCCCTAAACTTTTAATTGTTTTCAATTTGGACTCATCCGTACAAATTAGAGCACAAAATTTTTGAAAAAGACCAAAATACCCATGATTTTTATTTTTAAAAAAACATTTTGGAAGTTGAAATTTTAAATAATGAATTTTAAACAGTGACTTTTGTATAAAATTCTAACTTCCATATTTTTTTTAATTTTTTTTTAAAATGAAAGTCATGGGTATTTTGGTCTTTTTCAAAAATTTTGTGCCCTAATTTGTATGGATGGGTCCAAATTGAGAGCAATTGAAAATTCATGAGAGTAAATTAAGAGTTTTTAAAGTTTATGGGGGTATTTCAAAACGGGTGAAAGTTCAGAGGGGTTTTGTGAAGTTTTTTCTTATTTTTTTATTTTAGAGACTGGAGTAATGATGTTTTCCTTATTAAGAAGCAATTTTTAAGCTTTAAAAATAGCTTAAAAGCGGTGTATTTCACCTTGGTTTTGAGGTTATTATCCTCGAACAAATAAGATATAAAACATGATCCTAAGAAAACATCAAATTGCCTGGCTTACTTTAGCCCTATGGGTTTACAAAATTTAATAACCTTCGCTTTGATACCAAATTGTAAAACCTCTTTTTCATAGAAAGACATGCACCAAGTTACGAACTAGAATATTGACTTACTCTTTCCCAATGGGGTCATATCATATTGCCTTGACTTACTCTTAACTTATGAGTCTTTAGAATCTTATTACGTTAATTATTACATCTCATCTCATCTTATTTTAAGCATAAAAGTTAAACATTAGTCTTAACAGGGAAAGCATATTTGAACATGAAATAACTAATGGGCTAGAAACACTTATTTAATCCTCTTCTAATTGAAGGCTTTCGACTCTAATTTCTTTGGCATGTAGAACCGTCAACAACATCATGTAGGCTGTTCTTAAAAATAAAAATAAAAACATGATATAGTAAATGACATTTGAGACAATTTTTCATTCTTAAAAAATCATAAGGTATAAGTAAAACATGTAACATTATGCCATGGTGTACGTGTAACATTCTAAAACATTTCATGCACTCCCACAATTGTTTGGTGTGTAAAGTAAGAAAAAACAAAAACGTACCACTTTCACGCCCTGTTCTGGGTGATAAGGGGAACATAAACTTACTCAATCTATTAAACATTGACAATTAATTTGTTTGGTAGTTCAAATGAGACATTGACATAATTAGTAGTTAGGAGGAAACATAAACAATAGGTGATAGTTTGAGGGGTATATATATATATATATATGTATAAACTTTTCCCTTTTCTTTTTTTTTCCTGAAAATAATTCCCAAATAATGGAACTGTAGACTTCCATTATCTCTTTTAAAATGCCCCCATCCAAACATGCACTATAAGTGGCCCAATAATTACCGAGAACTATTTAAAAAAAAAAAAAAAACTAAAATATTAATTAAATAATTAAATTTATATTTTTTATCGAGTTAAATTTTTAGAATAAAAAAAAAGAGTGGTAATTCTCCTCGAAATATCATGAAACTACTGATTTTATGATTTCCTAGGTAAGGATTTGAATGACATCATCAAATGAGCCAATCATAATTAACCAACGATCTATGAATACAATTACGGGCTCTCTCACATCAATATTCATCGTCACCATTATCATAGTCGTCATAACCATATCCATCCTCTTCATTTTCGAAGTTCAAAACATTATTGCTATATGTTCCCATCTCATCTTCCTGCTCCATGTCTTCATACCCTTGTTCCAGTTCATCATAATTGTCTGCGCCGTCCCCATCATGCTCTTTCTCGCCATCGCCATCACCATTTGATGTACTTACTTTTTTATCCGTATCAGATGGTGGCTGCAAGAAATAAGTACGTAAACAACACAATTAAGTCAAGTTGAAATATTGTGAGAAACTTATCAATCGAAATAGAAAATTAATGGAATCCAAATCTTATATGATCCCTAGCCTGCTCAGATTTCAAAATCAATGAGGGCATTCACATCTTGTGTGCATGCGTGTGTACATTTATATGAATATACTACCAGAATCTTGAGTTTTTAGTATGAAATAAGAGAAAATAAACATACCTTGTCGGCAAAGAGGGTCTCCAATACATCATAGTTGATTTTCGAATAATTGGGATCCGGATCCTCTCCAGTCCATTATGGATTGGAGGGTATCCAATTCATGGTCAAGATCTTATTCCGAATAATTGGTGCAGTATTTTTGAAATGTGCTATCAGCCTATATCATCTGCTAGGCGTCGCTCTTGTGTTACTCAAAAAATGATGTGGCTTCTAAAATCACAAATGACCTCCTGATTGAATATTATTGAATTTCGATTAAATTGTGATTTTAAAAGCTATTTCATTCTTAAGAGTGACACAAGAGAAGCATGAGCGTAACTAATAGGCTCCCTAACAACAAAGGAAATTGGTATCTTGAATATAATTATTACCCAATTTGCCAGTTTCTAAATTGGGCTGCTTCATTGGTTTATAAGTCATTAGTTTCAACCACCACCATGTCCATGGTGGGTTCTTCTGTTGCCAAAGACTTTCTACTTATTCATTATGGGCATAGAGAATATGGCAAACATCAGAACCATGGCCAATGGCTTTCATCTTTAGCATATATTAATAAAATAAAAAATAATAGTAATAATAATACTGCCAATGACTTTTTTTCTTTGATTTGTATTTATTTATTTGATTTGAACATTAATAACCCTTGATCTATTAATATTATGATACCAAAATACTTTATTTGATTTATAATTGAATATTATTTTTTAATTATTTTGATTTATAATTGAAATTAAAGTATGGGGTTCAACCCGCCATGACCAAAAGCCCGTCCAATAGTCCACCATATCCACATCTAACACTTAAATTTTTATTGGCCTATACAAGTAATTCAAGGGAATAAGGGAACTACTGGAATGGAAGTATGGCACTCAACCCACCAAGCCCATATGATAGCTGGCTCTCAAAAACCCAACCTTTCACGAAGCACGTGCTCAAGAGTAAAATGTCGTATTTGTCCATTGTCTTTTTGGAAAAGCAATGAATGTAACCGCTTAAAAAAGATAATCGCCATTTGAAGACAATTTATTCATAAATAAAATGGAAGCATGGAACTTGAACGATGCTTCTAGTCTGCGGTATCATGTCCTTAAAAAACTTTTGTTGCTATCTTACAAACTGATAAAAAAAAAATTAAAAAAATCAAGGAAGAATTATGTCCTTCAAACTTACAAATATACAAAAACTCCAAGCCTTAAGAGATACAAACCAAAACATCAGGATCGATCGGAGCTCCCATCAGAAATAAAACATCTTAAAATTTTATTGTGTGTAAAGCTCAGATTTAGATAACCTTGGTGTCGGAATTGCAACCGTTGGATTTGCTTTCTTAGCAACAATACCGAATTTGTCTGCAAGATCCACCTGGGTGCCCTGTGGCAACTTCCACTCATACGAGTGCAAAAACGAACCTAGCACGTACAACAGAGACCTTTCTGCTAGTGGAACCCTTGTGCATATTCTTCTCTCGGATCCAAACGGAAAATAATTAAAATTGTTTCCTGAGTAATCCAGTCCGCTTTGATCATCACTCAGGAACCTCTCCGGTTGAAATTCCAAGGGATTTTGCCAAATCTTTGGGTCCCTATGTATACCCCAAACATTTAGGAATACCCTAGTTCCTTTGGGTACCCAATACCCTCCAATGGTACTAGATTGGCCTGGATAACGAGGTGCTAGGAAAGGGACGGCAGGGTGCAAACGGAGAGCCTCTTTGATGACAGCGTCTAGATAGTGTAATTTGGGCAAATGGGTGTCTTCTACTAAGCTATCCACCCCCACAATTTCTGCTAATTCTTCATTCACTTTTCCAATTGACGCCGGATGTTGCAGTAGCTCCGACATCACCCATTCCACCATGGTTGTTGTGGTGTCCGATCTAGCCGCCACTACGTCCTATTTATTAAACATCGTAAAGGAACTCATCAATCAAGTAACAAACATTAACCCTTAAATCATCACTTAATATATAGGCGAGACGAACATGAAAAATAGTTTAAGTAAAATAGAAACGAATGACTAGGACAAATTAAAGTTCGTTTTATACGACCATCAAGGACACCAAGACCATATAACAACAAAAACAACAACAATAATGAAATTAAATTTAAAAAAAAAAAAAAAATACCCAAATTGTACAATAACCTATTATTAGGCTGGATTTAGTTAAAGTTGTGTACGTAGGACTCCTGATCATTTGATGGAGCACAAAGTAGAAAATTGGGCATACCAGAAGCAAGGCCTTGAGTTGGTTCATGCTTATTGATTTTGCAGCATCACCGTGATGATGGTCCCTTATCTCCAAGAGAATTTGCAAAAAGTCCTTCCTTTCTTCAACCCCTTCTTTCTCTTCCTTGGCCATATTCATCCGTTTTTCAATGACAAAATCAAGAATGCTTTCAATCCACAAGAAATTCCTCTTTGCTTGTCTCTCAATCCCTTGCAAATCAAACCTCGTAAGCACCGGGAAAAAGTCAGAAACATTTGGTTTCCCTAACAGCACCATTTGCTTTGCCAACACACTCTTAAACTGAGCCCCAACAACAGCCCCTTCCTCCCCTCGCAGCGTGCCACCCCACAACATGTTAATCGTGGAGTTGATCGCAGTAAAAAATGCCAATTCCCCAATGTCAATAGGGCTGCCACTTTTCTCATACACATTTCTTATAGATTTCTTCACCTCTTCTCTGAGTAAAGATTGAGAGCCACAAAGATTTGCACCACTTGGCATCTCCCGTACAAATATCTTGCGCAACTTCTTCCAATCATCCCCATATGGTGCAAATGCAATATCACCTCCCCCATATGAGGCAACCAGGGCGGCTATGGGTGGGTCACGGTTGGCAAACACTCTGTCCTGGTCACGAACCACCTCTTTCACCAGCGATGGTGAGCTCACCACTACGCACAATTTTTTCCCAAGCCAAAGCTTGTAGATGGGGCCATAGGAAATCGCCAGTTCCTCAAATTTCCTATGGAGCTCTCAGCTCTGTGCCTAGAAAGGGGAGGTAGCCGACAAGTGGCAAGCCACGAGGGCTTGGTGGCAGAGGAGGGACAACTTTTGTTGATTTCATGATTGCCCGTAGGAACCAAAACACCACAAGTATAGAGAGAAAAGCAGTGAGAGTTGCTCTGGAACTGTTGTGTTTCTGGTCCACTGCATGCCACCACCATGACCACATGGCAGAAATAGTGTTCGACATGTGGGGATTTTGTTGATGATCAAAGAAAAACAGAGAAGTAAGAATTGATTAGAATGACCAGTCTTCAACCTTGGAAATTTTTTTTTTTTTTTTTTTAATGTAAAAGATCCATTTCCTTCTCTCTGGTTAGATGTTTTGCAGTTACTAGAGAAACTATAATATGGGAAGGATGTTAATGGCAAAACATAAGAATAAGATTGATGGCAAACATAGGGATTTTTGTGGTACAAAAGAAGCATCCAGTCATTTCATGGAAAACAAAACGAATAAAAGAAGCATCCCGTTTGGAGTCCATGTGGCTGTGTAATGTTATAGAGAATAACTTCTATCAGGTCTTGGCACAAACCAAGTCTTTTGTGCACTCCAATAAACGGTTGACAGATAAACTGGGAACAAAATATGGCTTTGTTACCAAAACGCCAGAGTGGACCAGTTTTATCTTATGACTAAAAAACCCCTCCCCATATCTACCTATTATCTCACTTTTCCTAAGAAAAACCAACAACCACAACTCTCCACCAGTCTCGTTCACTACAAATAAATCAATTTTCAATGACCAACAATTTGTAACGTTTTAAGGCCCAAAAACATCACTAATCGGGTAGTGACATGTTACTAGCGACGTGGGTGACACATCAAAAATCTCAAGGTCACTAATGGGAATTGGTGACGATGTGTGAAATTGACCACACATCACCAATTGGCGACGTTTGGAATTCAACAAGTCACCACCTAAAGGTAATGTGTGAAAAATGGCACGTCACCTTGGTGTCCAAGGGGGTGGTTTCTTCCCCATATAACCTGTGACGACCTAGATTTTAAAACTCTTATTGAAATAATATTAAATAGATTAAAAAGAAAATAAATAAATTAGAGTAATGATATATGAATTAACGGTATTAGATAATTATTTGATGTTAAAAGTATATATTACATTGATTGTTGATATCTTTTTAGTATTACTTTAATTCTCAAATTTAGCTTTATAAGTATGTTTATGGGCATAATTAAACACAATTTAGTGAATAAATTATTTATGTTAATATTTGGTGAAATCAAAAATTGATTTGAAGCTTTTTAGTTTTTGGCTTAAAAAACAGTGTCTTAATTTTCATACTATCTAATAACGATTAAAACTACTAAGAAACGGTAGGCTAGCCACTTTGGTTGAATTCTTGAAGGCTTCTAGTAAGAATGATTATTAGAAATATCATGGAAATTTAATGAAGCAAGTGGGCAAGTGGCAAGTGTGAAGGCAAGTGTGAATGCAACTAGTTTAAAGTCTAATTTCGTGGGAAATTTTGTAAGGGCCAGAAACTGAGTCAAACGAACTCGAATAAAGTCGAACAAAAAATATAAAATGTTTGTCTCGGAGTCCTCTATCTACCCTCAAAATTTCATGTCAATCGGAGTACGTTTGGATACAAAAAAAAAAAAAAGATCGGAGTACACTGCCCTCATGTTGGACGAAAATGATAAGATAGACTAGAATCATGGAATGTTGACTAGGTTCATGTTTTTAGTTGAATACCTCTCAACCCTTGGATTAAAAGTAGAAAAATGAATCCTAGCCATTCCTTCTCTTATAGATAGAAGCTTGAGTTTAACCATTGGATCAAAAGTGTTAGGATTAATCCTAACCGCTTATTTTCTTATAAATAGGAGGCTAAGCAATTTATTTTTTCACTTAAGCTCTTTCACTTTCTTAGCAAGAGAAGATTACTTGCTCCTCCTTTCTTTCTCTTCCTTAGCTCTAAGTCAAAAATCATATGGTTTAGATCATTCTTGTAGTCTTCAAGTGTTCATAGCTTTCTAGTTATCTACCTAAAGAAAATTGTGTGCAGTTCTACTGCAAGGCTATTGGGTAAGTGTTCCTTGTGTAATTATAATGATTTATTGTTTATATTATTTGTTCTCATTTAATTGTTTAAGACCCAATAAGCTTATGATGTAAAATAAGGTAATAAAGGAATTAATGATAAGAATGCATAAACAAATTGATTAAAGGCTTATGAAATTATCTATATTATTTACTTTACAGCTTTTATATTCAGTCATTTATTTTATTGTCATTTAAATTTTAATTCATATTTTTGGCGGTACGGACCATCGGTCTCATCCCCGAAATATGAGTAATGTTTTATATATATTATTTATAATACTAGTTTTTATTTTGTGATATTGGCCATTAGTCTCGTCACCAAAAACGAATTCAGGAATAAAACTAGTTATAAATAACTATCTCAGATTTATATGATAAAATGAGTAAGTAAAGATAAAGTGACGGATAATAAATAAATATAAAAAGATGAGGGTCTTTAAACAATGACATTATTTGAGAATGAACTAATATGTAAATATTGTTTGTATGCAGAAGTGGAGCAGAAATTCTATACTAAGGAGTGTAAGTATGGATGTACTTACTGAGTATTAGCTTTATTTTGTTGGTATAGGAATTCTTATTTTTGCTTATTGATATAATTTTCGCATTACAACTGTTGCATAATGTGTCTAATAATATGGGCTGATAAGATAGTCACCTTAAGAACAAGCTGAGTGGATTGCCGCGAAGAACTGTCGGTATCTCAGTGGATGGGAGTATATAACCGTCCAACAGGCCTAATATATAATTAAGCTGGGGCGGTGTAGTTGTCAGCACCAAACATGTAAAACGTTAAAGTGTGAGAGACATAACGGACGTGAACGGGCTAAGAGCTCATGACGAGAGGTCTGAAGAAAAATTATCATAAAACACAAACTAATATGTCACTACGCTGCATTCGCATCTCATTCATCATTATATATTTTATCCCTTACTCTTACTTTGTCTCAAACTAGTCTTTTAGTCTTTATTTCTAGGAAATAGATTACTCACTTGTTTGTCTATGTAAATATGATAACGACATATTTACATAAACCTTGATGCAGGAATAGAGAGTGAGGACGATGGTCCTTTTATTGGTTTTTGTGGTTGATAGATTATCTGCTACGAGATTGATGTTTACTCTCTAAAGCAAGTCTCATTTATGTTAATCGTTTTTATTATATAATGTGATGTGTGCAAACTTGACAATTATTACTATATTAATTTGGTACCGTCTGTGGCATATATTTGGTACACCTAGTGTGTACATATGGTGTAATGAAAATCATATTTCTATTTTTATTAAATAATATATCACCTCGAGGTATTTCAGTCAGCTCAATTGTGTTGTGTAAGTTATTCCTAGACCGAAGAAAAAGAAAAAATATATATATACATATTCCGCTATAAAAATTGTATTTCTAAAGTTGCAGCGTAATGACTTCAATATTTGCTAGTCCAAATATCGGGGCGTTACATAACCCCTCTCTTCCTACCGCATAGTTCAAATGAAATGGAGGACTAGAAGAGCTCGATCGTGGAGGTTAATGTTGATTTAAAAACTGATGGGTATTAACTATTTATTACCATTAACAAAGAGCTTGAACTTGTAGGGTTTATGGTCTTGAAGTCCTTCAAGCGGGTCTTGTGTGAGAGCTCCATCTCCCATGACTTCACAGCATTTTGTACTATTTCTTCCGATGACCCTTTTGCCCATTCTGTCAAATTGCGAGCAACAATCGATGAAGGGAAATCTTGAGAAAGGAGAAGGAATATTCCCTTTCTCATGGTTTCGGCACAGGGGCGGCTGAAACCACCCCCAAACCACCATCCCCAAGTTTTTTCTCTTTTTTTTTTTCCTTTTTTTTTAAAAAAAATATTTTTCTGAAATTTTTTTAAAAATGAAAATAAAAAATTTAATTAGGTGGTCACGTATCAACTACTAATTGGTTCACTTGTCAGTTCATTAAATCAACTAATGGTCAATTGATAGAAAAACTAACTTAGTCACTTTTTAAAACCACAATAACTAATTTAGTCACTTTCTAAACCCTAAGAAAGAAAAAATAAAATTTTTAAACTCTAAAGACTAATGAAGTATTTAACCCTTAATATTAACCATCATCATTTTTCACTATTGTGGCTCCATTTAAATTCTTACAAAAGCTTAATAAATGAACGAACTTGATCAGTCAGTCCTTCAAAGAATTTGAGTTGAAGGGAAAGCAATAACAAAATAATTACTACGTAATTGTTCGACTCTAAAATCATTCATTCGAAATACAAGGGTACGTGTTCAAAATTCTAATTAATGTTACCATCTTACAGAAAGTCTTAATTAAGACTTTTTTTTTAGTAATACTTGATCAGATTACTGTAGTCAGTTTACGTCTTACAATATAAAAAAGAGTTGCAACGTGGCAGCCACGGAGAAGATGAACACTATTAATTCCTTTTTATGAACAGTACGTTACAGCGGTGTGATTCCCTTGGCACGTGAACTAGAATACAGTACAATTTATATGCATGGTTTTCACGTTAATCTGACACCCAAAGTGCCCTGGGCAGTGGGCATGCACGTGTAAAGTGGGGAACCCACCTCACATCACTAGAGACAAAGCTAAGTGCACAAAAGGTCACCAAAATGAGACGATATATTGTTTGTACCAACTCTTTCTTTATTTTTTATATATATATATATATATATATATATAGAGGCCATAAAAAGCCGAATCCGGATTCCCTCATATTAGAGCCTATATTATGCCATTCACGTGTCTTGCTTAAAATTAAATATTAAAATATTATGAGGGTGGACTGGTTGGCCACTTCAACTTTTTTCTTCTTTTAATTTTAATTTTTTAATTATTTTTATATCTTTAAAAAATTAATTAATATTTTAATATTTAATTTTGAGTTAAACACGTAGTTTAATGTGAACCGTTAGATTAAATTGAATATGAAAATTTCATATTCTTGGGGATCTGGATCCAAAGAAAAGACACCCATATGAGGAAATTCCCATATGAGGAAATTCTATGAATGAAATGGGGTGGTCCTGAAATTCCATAGCTGGAACCTTCGTCTAGCTTAAAATAATAATAATTATAATAATAATAATAAATTGTCTTTCTCGGAGAAGTGGAATCCACAACAACCCCGACCCGTATCAAGAACGCCATGGCCCATGCAGTTAAGAATCCACAATAACCCCCGACCCGTATCAATAACGCCATGCAGTTAAATGGTTAATCCAAAAAATTAATTACTAATTTACGAAAGAGGTGGACAGGACAGCATAAAAATAAAAAATAAATTAATTTATAATAAAGTAGTTGGAGGATATAGGAAGTGCAAGATTATGTCAGGCCTGTCAGCATGCATCAGTCTGACTGATCAAGAAGAGTACAGCACAGCAGGGAATACAACTTTATACAAGAGATCCGATCTCACTGCAGAAACCAACCCATGGCTCTCAAGTACACCGCCACCACTGTCGCTTCTTCTCTACGCTCGCTCCCCACTCTCTTCCTCTCACTCGCCACCCTTCTCTTCACCCTTTCCCTGATCCTCTTCTTCCTCTTCTCCAACCCCAACACCCAAATCACTCCCCAAACGACCGTTCAACAGCCCTACGCTTCCATCAATGTCTACGTCGCGGACCTCCCCAGATCCCTCAACTACGGCCTCCTCGATCGGTACTGGTCCTCCTCCGCCACCGACTCCCGCATCTCGGCTGAATCCGGCAGCCGGATCGCCCCGACCCACCTCCCCAAAAATCTCCGGTTCCCTCCCTATCCCGAGAACCCGCTGATCAAGCAGTACAGCGCCGAGTACTGGATCACCGGGGACCTCATGACCCCGGAAAGCTTCCGAGACGGGTCGTTTGCCAGGCGGGTCTTCGATGTCGACGAAGCTGACGTCGTTTTCGTGCCGTTCTTCGCGACGTTGAGCGCGGAGTTGCAGCTGGGAACGGCGAAGGGGGCGTTTAGGAAGAAGGTGGGGAACGATGACTATGAGAGGCAGAGGCAGGTTGTGGATTTGGTGAGGGGAACTCCGGCTTGGAAGCGGTCTGGTGGGCGCGATCACGTGTTTGTTCTCACTGGTATATCTGGGTTTTTGTTTCAGTTTTGGTTGTTGATGTTGTTCATGCATGATTGGTTTGTCTTGTGGGTATTAATTGGTTATTGATGACTTTGGTGCGAGTAAGTGTTAGTGGTTAGTTTCTTTTATTGATGTTGTTGAATGTTGAACTTGTTTCTGAATTTACTCTCTTTTGGGTTGCTCAGAACGATGAGGATATAACGTAGGAAACGAAATTTATTTTTTGATTTTAGAGACTGGAGTAATGATGTTTTCCTTATTAAAAAGCTTAATTTATAGTCGCTTCTAGTATTGTGTTAGAATCCGAGGAGGGGAAGCTATTGTTTTTCTTAATGGCCTTTTAAGGAAATGTCTAGATTTGTATCGTCTTTTAATTCTTGTTCCGACTTAACAATTTAGGAATGCTAATCAACAAGAATATGATTACTTATCAATAAAAAAAAAACAACTTAGAATTGCTTTTTGGGATGTATTTATGTACTTTGAAAAGTATTAATGCCGTAATGACACTCTCTGTCTCCCCGTGGGTGCTTTTCTTTTCTGTTGGATTTAAAAACCGTCTGTATCCCAAACAAGCAAAATAGTTTCCCATGGTATTCTAGTTCTACTGAGGTACTTCCACATATTTTAGGAAAAGATTATTTCCCCATGAAATTATTTTTCCGCCAAACTAAACACAGTTGGGGCATCGTTGATTGGATGGCATTCAGGACAAGAAAGTGTGCCAGTTTTGAAATGGTACGTTATGTTAGGTAGATTATTGAGATTACCCAAGCTGGCCCAATCGAAATAAGTTCAACTATAATGACTAAAAATTAGCATTGTGGTGGGTTTCCTGAAAGAATCTGGTGGGTTCTTATAGTCACTCTCTAAGAGTTGTCCTGGATCACTTAGTGGGACTGCTAAATTAATAGTGGAGGAACCTTTCCTTCCAAAACCTTTTAGATGCTTTTTTATTTTGCAAATGTAATCGCTTTGTAGTTATTACATTATTTATCCTGTCATTGTTATTGGAGCCTCAAAGTGGCACATAGGAAATGACCAAGATTTGGACTAATTCAACGTGCTTTTGCTTAGTTGCTCCTGTTCTTTATGTTGAAATCTTTAGTTTGGTCTTGAATTTGTTTTTTTACTTTCAACTTGAGTTTTCTGGCTAGCTAGTACTTACTCCTATAGGTTCTTCCATTTGAATGGCACCTCTTGACATGATGCTATGGGTGGACACACGGAGGAATTGAATTGTTATATCTAGTGCAATACATGCACGAAAAGCTAGTGATCTTCCATTGCTCATTGTGGGTGCTCAGTCCTCTGGCTTATTTGTGGCAATCATCCTTGAACAATGGTTGACTACTTGACTTGCGGCTGTTTTAGAAACTCAATCTGTTGTTCTAGTTTCTGGATTACTTGTACCATTACTATCTTTCTTTTCACTCAATCGAAGGGGATCAGGTGTTAGAAGAACTGGGCATATTTGATGAAAACTGTGTCTTTTAAACATGTTTACCACCAAGTGATTTATATTATCTCCATGGGCGTTGCTTGATAAACTCCCTGGAAACCCTTTTGGATAGTTTCTATAGGGTTTGAAGCAAGCTCTGCGCCTTTAGCATGGGGTAAAACGAAATAAACAAATTGAAATAGTTGAAGATACCTAAATGTCAGAAGTAATCATTCAATTCTGTAATAATTCAGGTTGGCTTTTGTGGTTTCAATTAAAATCTTGGAACGTTTTCTTCTAACATCAATTAGAAATAATATAAAGCTGTTTGAGAGAGACTAAGTTAGATTCCTAGTTTCTTCTGGCTGTTTTGCAACTTGATCCTCGAATTTGTTGGAAGTTCAAGTTTCACTAGACTTATCATTTGGTTGATGGCAGTGCCAAGTGTAACAAAAATCATACGGAGTTAATAGTGATAACTAAAACTTTCAATATTAACTTTAATATAAAAACTAAAGACAGAAGGAAAACAGTCACTATGACATTTTTTGCCTGATGTATACACTGCTTGACAGGGAGAAAGAAACAAAAGATTAATTGCATGTTTTAGCAGCTTATAATTTAGTCTCTGAATTGTCAGGTTATGTTAAAACTTGAAGCATTCTTTGGCAGACCCAGTTGCAATGTGGCATGTCAGAGCTGAGATAGCCCCAGCTATTCTCCTCGTGGTGGATTTTGGTGGATGGTACCGACTTGATTCAAAGTCATCCAATGGTAGCTCACAAGATATGATTCAACACACTCAAGTTTCCCTACTCAAAGATGTAATCGTGCCATATACCCATCTACTACCTAGATTGCACTTGTCAGAAGACCAGAGACGCCAAATGCTTCTTTATTTTAAGGGGGCTAAACATAGGCACCGGGTAAGTGACATATATCTAAATCTCTTTCATGGACTAGGCATAATTTATCATTTTTTTACTGCAGATTGATATTCTACTTTTATTGCTTTATTTTGTTTTTGATATTCAGTTGCCCAATTTAGCTGAACTTAGCCTCAAAAACCGCCTTTTATATCGGACACCTTTGACTCAAGAGGCAGTGTCACTTGAAGATCAATTCCTCCTGACATAATATTCTTCATCAAATACAAATGTGTTTTCAGTCACTCCCTTTCTCTACTGACTAGACTCTCTCTCCCTCTCTCTACTAATTAGAAAACTATGCCACAACTTATGGCTTGCCTGATTCGTCATGCGTATTGCTCTTTTTAAATGAAGTTTCTATATCACTCAGGACACCTCACCATAGACAGTTTTGGCATCTCGTCTTATGATAGCTGTGATCATTGTGTCATTTGGCAATTTTTGAATGTGATGTGATAGAAGAACTTGAAGTCTTGAACACATTCTTGAAATAAAGGCATGTTAAGTTCCCCATGTGTGTTTGTGTGTATTTAATAAATAATGTACAATTTTGACTTTTTTTAAAAAAGAATTTTGTGTGTTAAATAGATTATTTTCAAGGGATTTTGCCCCTACTTACACCTGATTAAAAGTATACATTTTGTCTTTTCCTAATCTTTTTCTTTTTTTTCTTTTTTTTTTTTTTGTGGGGGGGGGGGGTGGGGGGGGGGGGGGGTTCAATTTGGAAAGGATTTTTAAATAAGTGTTTCTCCATATCAGCCGCCATTTTGGATTATGAATCATCCTGAATTTCCTACTGTGAATGTAACATAAGTTACATTTTTCCATTAACAGGGAGGCATAGTTCGAGAGAAATTGTGGGACTTGTTGGTTAATGAACCAGGCCTTATCGTGGAAGAAGGCTTCCCAAATGCCACTGGAAGAGAGCAGTCAATTAGAGGGATGAGAACGTCAGATTTCTGCTTGCACCCGGCCGGGGACACCCCCACTTCGTGCCGACTTTTTGATGCCATTCAAAGTCTTTGTATACCTGTTATTGTCAGTGATAACATTGAGCTCCCCTTTGAAGGTGTGATAGACTATTCAGAGTTTTCAGTTTTTGTGGCAGTTGACGATGCCTTAAGGCCAAATTGGCTTGTGGGTCTTCTCAGAAGCTTTTCTAAAGAGCAGAAGGATAAATTTCGGCAAAATATGTCTCGCATTCAGCGTATGTTTGAATATGACAATGGGCATCCGGGTGGTATTGGGCCAATTCCTCCGGATGGTGCTGTGAATCACATATGGAAAAAGGTTCACCAGAAGTTGCCCATGATTAAGGAAGCCATTGTCCGAGAGAATAGAAAACCCGCAGGTGTATCAATTCCACTACGTTGTCATTGTACATAAATCACCGAGTCAAATTTCTTGTTTATCCTATTAGCTTTTGTTGCCCTTTTCCTTTAAAAATAATTTATTAACTGTTTTGTATTGCTTGAATGTTTTCATACTAAAATATAGCACCAAAAGTATTAGAACTTATAATTTGGATAAGAGAAATGAGAACAGGGGAGAGAAAGAGTGTGAACGTTATAGAGAAAGAGTCACGGCTACATTTTTCTTTGATATCTTTGATTGTATACAGTACACTATTTATAGAGAAAGAGTGCGAACGTTACAAGTTCACAACAATAAAGTTATCATTTGTATTTTTATTTCTTGAGTTTTTGTAACTCTTAATTCTTGAGTTGTTATTGTAACTTTTGTCTCAATAAAAAGAAGAATGTTCTGATGCTAAAGAATTTGCTGATGTTCTTTCATTCCCATAATTCCTTTGTATACCGGAACATTTCCTGGAAACTGTTAAGATTTAAACTCCTAGCATAACTCTTTTATCCTGCCATTAGGAGGATAATACCCTGCTTTACAGCTCTGAACAAATTACTCTGCCATATTTTATCATGTAAACATTGGGAGAATGAGTCGTATACAACTATACAAGTCTTGATGTTTGATAAATAGGAAAATTGCTACAGCTTTCTGGGATTCTGCAGAAGGAAAACAGAGAATGTCTCAGCTTCTTGAGTACAAAGCGTCCCTCTGCAGCAAAAAAGGATACCCAATACCCCTTCGCTTGGAAGGAAAAACCACAAACAAGACGCTTATCACAAAACCAACCACAAGAGGAAGAGTGTTGGTCACCCTCCTAGGCATTCTTGGATAATAACATTGCACCACATCAATGTGCAAAGCTGCAAAGGTAAGAAATGCAATCAACGAAAGTGACGCATGGAAGAGATCAGCCCATCTCAGCCTAAAATCAGATGGCAGAAGCGGTTTCTTCCGGCCGCCATTGAAAGTCCATATTCCTCTAAATGTTGCTACCCCATAATACAACCTACCCGTGGCTGTCCGAAAGCTGTCTGTGAATGTAAAGAAGATGCAAGAGGCTGCTGAAAGAGCCAAGAAGCAGCCCATTATCCAGCGGTTCAAGGCAGTGCATTCACCGTCATTGGTGCAGAGAGGAGTCAAAATGGTGAAGGAAAGGATGGTGGCTGTGGGTAAGAGAACATTTAGGCGTGCAGTGCCACTTAGGATTGCATTGATACCATACATGCAATGGGTTTCATCGGTGCCACCATCTTTAAGGTAGTAATAGTCTTCTTCCCCTTCATGCCTTTCAATCAAGTCTTGGCAGATTGAGCTGTCGTCGTCCATCTTCGAGGGAGGCCTTGCAGAGAGAGCCATGGCTGGAAGAGGGTACTTTATAAATGCATCCGAGCATGGAAATGTGGGGATTCTTTGTTCACGTTAGGGGAACAAGCTATTCTTTTTCTTTTGTGTTCAACTTTGTTCTTAGTCTGGTTTCTTGTGGAAGGTATTTGCTTTTGGTTTAAGAAAAAGTTAGGCATGTCCTCTTGTCCAAGTATATACTTCTGTTTTGTACGGTATGGGAAATAAATATTTTCTTAAATTAATGACGCAAATTTTCATTTTCAACAGGATGACATGAACCCAAATTTCGATTCGTGGGGATAAATGTGCATTTCATTCCACGTAATAATGCTGATTGATAGTGACAATTGACAAATGTGTACAAGAAGAACAATGTCAAAAATACATCATGAACACATTTGGGGACTGCAACTTGTAATTGATTCAAAGTAAACACTTCAACTTTACAAAAACCTTAGGGTGAGCTTGGACAGACCTATAGGAATGGAACTGACCCCAGATATTCGCTAAAAATCGCAGAATAACTGGGGCTGGGTATATAAACTGGGATACTCATCTATTTACAGTATATGTAAACTGTAAGGGTGAAGCAGCAGCAAAGCGAATGATCAATATAAACAAGTAAATGAGACTCATGCAGAAAAAAGATTAAGCCTCCCTTTCTTTTGGGATTTCGGCTGAGAAGTATCATCATCATCTTCATCTCTGACTCCACAAAGTTCACAAGATTCAGAGGACATTTGTGAGCACCAATGATCTGGGACGCACAAGAAATGCAAAGACATGAACTTTCTGAATCTTCTTTTGTACTCTTTTGGAGAAATTACAGTCGGCAAAACGTTCTTTGGAACAAGTGAAGATTTCACCCAAGTCTCTAGTTGCTTGTCCCAGGTATACTGCCTCAGATAATCAATGATCCCGCATACAAGCTCCCGGCGCTCCGTATCCACAGCCACTAGTAAAGAATAATCCATAACGTTGATTGACTGCAGATATGGCAAATATGCAATCGTCAGCCAGCTAATCTACAACAACATGAATTAAAAATAATAAAAACAATAAATGACAGACATTAGAAAAATCAGAAGTGCAGCAGCTCTTAGGATTCACAGGATAGCTTCACATTTTCTCAAGATATGGATATCTGTACCTCGTGAAAAATATGTTCTGGACCAAATAGAAATAACACATGCGGATGTATAGGTCTATTAATAGAAAGAATTAACAGCAAACTCACATTAAGAAAAGCTGTGTCATTCCAAACAGCCCGATGCAAGAGACGCTTGGATTTATTACTAACATACAAGGGAGAGGAATTCATGTCATTGACAAAGTTCTGATCCAAAAGAACATCGCCTGAACCATCAGCTGCTGCAGTGTACCGAGCATGTAGAGCACCTTTAAGATCATACTGACGAGTAGTTTTCCGACCATAGTTAAGATTCTCCATGACCATCAGATCATGCCTATTCTCTCTCCCGCTTTTTGCCTGTCTGATAGTTACCTGCAAAGAAACTCAAATGCAAGGTCATCAAAAAGTGAAAAACTAGCAATTGCAAGTCATCAAAAGGTGAAAATCAATCTAACAAACCTGATAGATCCCAAGAACTTTTGCAAGGCATGTTTGGTTCCCCAACTCAAATGACTGATTCATGTACTTGAAATAATCCCGAGCAAACTTCATAAATGAATCGAATTCCGTCTTTTTAATTTCCTTTATAATAAACCTGTCATCTAGTGTTTTAGCAAAAAATGATTTGCTCTTCCCACCTTTGGCATCCCAGTTCCTACAACGGCTTAGGGAAGCAATGTAATCAACCTCAGATGGGCAGCAGCGATGGCGAAGATCACGGAACTCATTCGCATATAGACAAGCTACGGTATATTTACCCTTCCCAAGCAGATTGACAACTGGATTAAAAGGATCTTGAGGGACTAGAGAATCCAACAAATTCAACCCATCAAAACTGGAGAACCGTGGATCTTCTAAAGAAATGCTTGGTGTAGAATGGACTGAATCTAAATCTGAAGAACCATTTGGAGACCAAGGAGGGTAAGTACTGGTGGAACTTCGACCTAGGCTGTATAAACTTTCAAATGACTTAGTGGCCATTCCATTCTCTCTCTTACTATCCTCATCAAGAACTTCCGATGGAAAAGGTATATCCATCAAGGACGCCAGTGCACAGGCAATTATGCTTGAGAGTTCACCATCATAGTCTGATACAATATAATTATCAGCTTCAAGAGGAATGTGCAGCCTTGAGCCTTCCTCAATGATCAGTTGATCCGCTGTGGGAATGTATTCTGGAGTATGGCTACTGATAGATCCAAATTTCTTCAAGTAACCTTTCAGGAGATCCTTCATGCCTATCTGCCGTATTTCTGAGAAAGGTGTCCAGGGCCATTCAATTGAATTTTCTAAGCTAGATGAGAGTGACCGTAGAGATTTATCCTTCTTTGATACATGTAAATCAGATATAGAATCAGCATTCCCAAGCCCTGTGGAAATTGGAACAGTTCTATCCATTTGGGAATGGTCAGACGAAGAAAGAATCACTGCCTGACAATTATCATCACCAGACTGACAATGGACAGAGCCATTCACAGCGCACTCTTGGTCAGATGATCCATTTGTACTTAGACCCAGAGTTGGCATCTCACCCTCAGCCACAGTAGATGTATTAAATACATCATCTCCATCACTAGATTCTTGAACTGGGCCTTCAACTGGAATTTCTTTGATTGGAAATCCATTTGCTTCTACAGATGTATCTAACTTAACTTTCAAATTGGCACTGTCATCAAAGACTACATTGCCATTCTCCAAAATTGTTGCTGTCCCGTCATTGCCTCCAGCAGCAGGGCCATCCAACAATTTGACTTGTTCTTGTATTACTTTCTCAGTGGCATTAGAGTCACCTAGTGTATGTTCGGGTGAGAGTAGGGAATGCAATCGTCGATCCCAAACGCATGATTCAAGCAGAAGTTCCCACAATAATCGGTTCAAGCTGAGAAGTTTGTAAATAGCCTGGTCTGGATTCCCATTCTTAGAAACAGCATTCTGAATGTTTACCTGTTTTATATCATAACTATTACAAGAGAACCCTTCCAAAACAAAAAAGATTGCCTAGATTATGTCTAAGAGAATTAGTAAAGGCAGCAATAGTTGCATTTAAAAAGTAGAAAAAAGTATGAAAAACAACAAATGTCCAGTAGAGGACAGTTGAACTGGAAAAACTCAACCATCACATTTGAACTGAAAGGAAAAGAAATCCTTGATCAAGCAGAGGACCAAGCGATATCTCTAGTAATAAAAGCTGGAGTCCACCAACCAAGTTTAAGGTTTTAAAACAACCAAGTTTAAACTTATAATAGCATTCAGTTATGAGTTACAAACTTATGCACACAGATGGGACAAATGCACTCACAAGCTTAACAGTCCTACATGAATAGCATGTTACAGATGCAACCTGTCAAAATATTGTACTAAGGGAAAAACAAACCTCAAAGTCAGACGTTTCGTGCTTCAACATCTCTTCAATATCAGATAAATCTAATGATGTGCCTTGCAAGTTCACAGTTCTGCCTGTGAATTGAGATCTGATCTTCTTCAAAGAGTTCGCAACCTCTGTGAACAGTAACATCCCTTTCATGTACACCTAGAAGAAAAGAAGAATAAGACAATCAAATAAATTAACAAAAGGTGGAGTGGAACATGCCAAAAGAGACACAAAGCATAATCACAAAACAAAAAGTGGGCATAAAAAAAAGACATACATTCTCAGTTTCTTTCCTGAGCCACTCTTGTCTAATTGAATTGCTAAACTCCAGCTTCTGAGGAGGCACAGAAACATTATATATTGCTACTGTAGAGTATTTGAACTTCGCAACCATAGGACCTGACCTGCAGTTATTGGATCAAGTTACCATAATAAACATATCATTATCAATCATATATTACTAGACATACCAATAACCAAAATACAGGAAGTCATTTCCATCACACTTCTGTAGAAGTAAACCAATATGAATGCATTCAAGCCACAGTTTGCAACCCCCACCACAGACACAAACAACAACAAAATAAAACAATGAAAGGAAAATTGGGGAAAAAAATTATTCCTCATGCCCAGGTGAAGTGTGTAAAAAGACGCTTCACAGAAGTGCCCTCAAGCCCCAGTTCCAAACCCATGCCCCCTTCTCTCTTACCCTCACAAACACCTAGCCACCCATACACACCATCCCTAGCACTATAGCAGGCTTATTAAAAAAAAAATTATATATAAGCTACAGGCCTATGAAAATCCTAATTTATTCCAGTGCAATCAAAAATTTCCTCACTGACTAGTTGTACGGAACCCCTTCTATAAGGGTGAAAACCCACTTCCTGAACAGAGCACAGATATTTCTTTTGTTTCATACCAAAAATATAACAGATACACAATAAGATAGGAGCTGATAAACAATCCATACCCAAAGAAGTAGAGGAAGTCCCTATGCAGAGAATGGCCACAGCTGGATAATCTGCTAGACGAAGAGGCATGAGAGAAACTGAGCTCCAAGAACTTTCCAAATGACAAACCACGGGCAGCATTGGAAATCAACACTCTTTTTGTAGATTTTGAGATTCCATTCCCATGTTTACATCTACCACAACAACTCCACATCCAAAGCTTCCCTTCTGCTTCCCCGGGCAAATGCTTTCCCTCAGGAAGCCGTTTAACTTGTATAGTAAGCTGCCTATTATAATGCGCATAATAGTAAAAATGAGCTTCTGGTAATTCACCACATGTGGTGCACTGGCTTCTCTGCATATTGATCAGTTTTTATCAGTGCCATGTTCACTTAATGCAAGCTAAATCTTTTTAAAAATAATAAATAAATAAAGGAAATTTGGACGCTAATCCCAACCCACCACATCGTGGAACTGAATGTAGTCAGCAAACTGACAAGCATAAACCTTTTTTCTAGTCATTGATAGAGAAATAGATAATGTTTACAAAAAGGAAAAGAGAAAGAAAAGCACAAGGCCCTAGTACATAGGAAGTATCTAAGGCCCCTCCGTAGAGGATAGTCCACTCTTTAGAAGCATAAACTGTATGTTTAATGAAATTAAATTTTAAAAAAGAAAAACATTCGGAAACATGACATATTGAAGCATTATTCACTTCCAATAATGTGTCATAAGCTTAATTTGTTTTAGAAGCATATACATAGAGTGAAAAATTTGTAACTATAAAATGATGTCTAAGTGGAGTTGTGAGAAAACCTGATTGAGTAAATTATCCCTCAGAAACTTTCCAAGAGGAACATCAAAATTCTTGTAGAACATGATATGAGAAAAATGGCTCTGCTCACATATTGCCCCCCTTACAGCATTCCGGGAAGACATCAAAACCAAAATACTCTGAGAATTCATCACAGTGTTGATGCCATCCCTACTTTGCAGTTGGTCTTCACTAGTACCGCCATCTATTTTTATCTCAAGAGGGACTTCAGTGAAAGCTGAAGAAGTCTGAAACTGCCCACCATCAAATGACTTCACTTCAATGGAACTACCTTTAGCTCCCATATCTGAATGGTCAACTGCCTCTGGAGTTGTTGAAAGAGAAACAGCTTCACTGCCATGACCATTGGATTGCCTTCCATTGAATCCAAAGTATGATGACAGTGACTGATATGGAGTAGAGGTAGCAAGAGGGAAACTGTCTGCAATAACTTTCTTTAACGAAGCAGAAAGAGATGACAACCCAGAGAAAACAGCTGGATTATATGGCTCATAAGTTAATGTGGAGTTGCTTTCTGATTCTAAGTTTGAATTGTGGATATTTTCTTCATGGAATCCATTGGAAATGGGAATATCAACTGTACGTGACCCATTTGTGGAAGTAAAATCCTCAATATAAGGAACACTTGAGTTAGCAGATCCTAAATTAGGGGATTGTTGATCAGTTGGCAAGACATTCACCACTTCAGGAAATCGAATTGTAGAGAACATTGCCCTCTGATCAACAAGGAAAGATGTCTCAAGAATTAAATGATATGCCATGATAACCGCACACTGCACAACACATTTAGTCCGCTTCAATTCATCGCTGTGTGCGCCTTTCAGCAAAATCTGGAAAAATCATGTCATGCAGAAAGTCAAGAGCTACCATATGCCATAAGAATTCTGGCTCAAGGAAATCTTGAATAAAAATCAAACTTCTAAGCATGCATAGCAAAAATGGAAAGAAGGTTCACCTCAAAATTTAAGTCCTATTATCACTTAAAATAATATGGTGTACGAGGTTAACTTATTAGAAACTTATAACAACTCTTTCCAGATCAAGGCCTTAGACGTCATGAACTATTTAGCCATAACTTTATTCAAAGGACCTAGCATGTCACCAACTATTGAGCCTTTAACACACAAGATTAAATGAGGTTAGAGAACTTATTTTATGTCATCCTCTAGAATTAGAGACAATAAATTTTGATACAGCATTTAGCTGGCAAAAAACATTGACTAGTTCATATTACCAAGTCTACAAACCAACTGATCACATGATAGGCTAGATCAAAAAATTTCTGAGAAGCAAGTAAAGCTATAGTTATTAAACCTGGACGGCCCAGCCAGTCGGACAAGTGAAATGATGACCCAGTGCCTAGAATAGTCTGTCTTTAATTAGAGTGCTTTATCATATGACCCAGTCAAACCAAATGGATTGTGTGTTAAACCTAAACAGGTTTTTCAGAACTGTCTGGGTTTGTTCCTGTATTTTAAATTACAAATCTATCTAATTTTGTAAATGCTTTTTAATTAAGCTTCGCATTTTGTTCTTTGACAAGAGAAAAGGTTATATTAAAGAAAAATTCAATAAATGAAACATTTTCTTTGATTTATTTGCAATTATTTCCATATTTGTATCTATTGTTTATGTAAACCAATTACGAAGAGAAGCCATGAAAGTTTTTGAAAACATTATTCCCATTTTAAATTTTTTACCTTTTTTATAATATTTTTCCTTCAATAAATTCTCTTCATTTTTGTTTGCATTGACGTTCTTAATATATGCCTAATTTTTCTTTTCATGATTGGATCTTTTGATTTATTTACTTAATAAGTTGAACCCAATCTTTTTTATAATATACCACGTATATATTTGCTTGAAAACTGACTTCACACATCTATATTGTAATTTAAAGATTTGATGACCAAAGATTTTTTTTTTCAAAAGTAATTGACTCCAAGGAGATTCAAAAGTAACATTGCTGAACGCTCCGTATCTTTGTGTTGCAAAAAAGAGAGCTCAACATTTAATATTGTGTTATGTAAATTTATATATATATATTAAGTAAAATTGTATTAATCAAAACAAGCAGAGGGGTGCAACCCAAGTACACAAGGTGCATAGAAAGAGAGGAAGAAACAGAAGAGAAGAGAGATAAATTTATAAATTTATAAAAATATATAAATTTATATATTTTTATTTCAAATATGTTATATAAAAATTATTTTCAATTTTAAAATTGGGTTCTCAATTTTTTTTTTTTTTTACGAATACAAAAAAAATTTAATTAATTTTTAAATGGCCTTTCGGTTAGACCAATAATCCACTAGTTGAACTAGTGACTTGGTGAACAGCGACTTAGACCGGGTCAATCTCCGTTCGGGTTTAATAACTAGTGGTAATATCTCATGCTACATGTTAATCTATGCATACATGTCTAAGAGACTATTCCTCAATCACCAAGAAAGTGAAGGTGGCCTAGTAAATGGAGTACAACCCTAAAATCAACCTTTAATATACAAAGCCTTACAATGTATGTAACAAAACAATAATGAGAATAGACTGACCGTACAACCGCAACGCGTGGGACAACCTTCAAGAAACATCAGTGTTTTACTGGGCCTCTTTCCCCCTTCACCAAAAGGTGCATGTTCCTCTATAAATTTTTCGATATGAAAAGACTCACATCGTTTTAGCTTTTGAGTGGTCAAAGTATCAGATGATAGGATTGGTGAGCCAGTACAACGGGCTATTCTCTCTAGGCGATGAAGCTTCATATCATAGACCAGTGTCATTCCTTTTGCACGAATAGACTCCTGGATATCACGAGAAACAGTTTTTTCTACTAAAATCACATTTGGATGGCACAATTCTATCATCTCAATGAGAGACTTCAGATAACCTTTTCCCTGTTTGCAAGCAAAAGATTAGAAAAGGAGTTAGTATAATTTCCATGTGCAAAAATTGAGGACATTCTGATCATTTTACCTGCTGCTCTATTGAAGCAAACGATGACAACCCACTAGAACATTGACCAAGCTCACCCCTGATCAGCAACAACCTTGGATTCTTGTAGCTAGTTGGCATGTGCTTGTGAGCAGCACGCTTTTTGAAGACCAAACCTTTTACTACTTGACTGCAACATCAAACCCAAAAAAAAATTTTGATCGGTAAATATCAATTTATAAAAGCGCAAAGGGCGCAACCTAAGTATACAGGAAGGGAAAAATAATGCATTGAATGGGTCAAACCCAAAATTAATCCATGACGGGGTGGTGTTGTGTGTGTGTTGTCTCTTATACACATCTAGTCCTATGATAACTTAANGAAAAGAGTATCATCCCACATCTCAAACTGACATATGTGAGGTGATCTGATGCCATGTTGAAATGCATTGAATGAGTTAAATGCCATTCACTGTCACTTGTAAGCATGCGCATATGCACTTCGACATCTAAGGGGTAAAAAAAGCAAGGTAAATAAATGACCAAGAGAAAGGGAAAAACAATCAGATAGCTTGGAGGGCTTTCTTTTTCTTTTTTTATAAGTAATTGAGATATCAATAAAAGCATAAGGCACCTAAAGTACACAAGAAGTATAAAAATAAAAAATAAAAAATAATAATAGAGGAAATCATGATAACTAATCACTAAAACAGAAACAATAACAGCTGTCTAAAGATACAAAGTATTGAAAAATAAAGACTAAATCTCCCCCAAAGTCCTCTCATGGTCCTTAAGGTGCAGTTAACATCCTTTAACACAATTAAACTTAGTAATGTCAATACAGTGATAGACTGATTGTTTCCCCAAGTATGGACACGTAGCTTTTATGTCAAAGGGATGTTTAGTGGAACTAAGATGAAAAATAAAGATTAGCAAGAAAAAAAAATCCAAAGGCTCTTACCTTTGGCTGCGAGAACCAGTTGCAATGCATTTCACTTTCACATAACCATTTGGATCCATTGCTTTACCATCAATAGCATCAGGCTTCAAAAATGAAGCAGCTTCCCATGATAAAGAAGTAACCATATCCAACCAACTTTCATCATCTTCCCTAGAAAATGCAATACCCACGGATTTAAGAAGATGACATACAAGGGCCTTGAACCTCCCATTCATCACCTCTTCCATTGCTCTTTGTTTTTCCACTTTAAACTTGTAACTCATACTTCCTTCATCTCTAAAGCGACTCAAAGAAGCCGGCTTGCCCCACTCAGTGCCATCACCACACTCATCATCATCATCATCATTATAGGCCATGCTCCCCTCCATGTCATCCTCTGGGTCTTCTGCTTCTGGAGGTTCCCAAATTTGGGTGTCCAATTCATCATCAATAGATTGAGAATTCTCAGCTACTTCATTGGACAATTTGCCATCATAGCCAGGAACACCATCTTTTGGCTCTTGACCACTGCTTATTAGTATTTCCACATCCCTTGCAATGTGCCTATCATTGCCACCATTGCTTTCCTTTGAGTTGTTTTCCATTCTTCTATGACTCTCTTGACTATCATCTGTCGTACCTTCTTCCCGATTACCCCTGACAGAATCAGAAGTAGAAATATGATAAATCATAAATAATTCAAAATAGCAAGGATGAATACTCTACTACCCACTACGATTCAGTAAATGAGGGGAGTATATACCTGTCATATGAGTTTACATCAACCGAAAACTCACCTGTAACAGCAGAAGATAAAAGAAAGCATTAGTTTAGGCTACATCAGCACTGTCCCAGATGAATGTCTGGTTTAGCCAATATATATCAAAGCGATAACAAGATAGAAATTTACTGCAATTAGATCCAATGCTATCACTGCTTGATAATGAAATAGTTGGACTGATCATCGGTGTTGTATATGGACTCAAACTATCCCGTTTAATAGATTCTCCCTGCTGCTTATCCCCACAGAATTTACAAGACCAAATGGGACCTCCCCTATCAAATTTTAAAGAATTCCCATTCTTCTGTTTGTTCTTTTCCTCCAATTTCAACAATTCTGCACCACAATTGTGACACATGCTACACATCTCATCCCAAAATGGAAAGATCCAGAAAATAGTCTTTTCTAGATGAGGTCCAACGTCTGTCACCTATTTAGTTCAAGCAGAGGGAAAGTTCAATTAACAATCAAGAAAAGCATCGACCAACTTTGTTCAAGTACTATGATTATCAGCCACTTATCACAAACACCAACTCCAATACTTAATCCAATAATATTAAAATACAAACAAGTTGCAAAATATGTACACATAAAGAGCAAAGGATGAGAGAAAAATGAGAAGACAAAGGAATTTATCCAAACCATATAATATATGATACTCTCGAATCCTTTAAGATTTACAAGATTCAATAGTCAGAGTTCTCCAAACTCTCAACTTTGTACTACCCAGATATTAAATTGTCCAAACCCGAAGACCCAAATTTTGCCGGATTCAGGAACAGAATCCACCTAACAGAATAACTTATCCAAACATCTAGTCCAGAAGCCATTCAAGTAATCATGTTGCAGAATCAATACAAAAACTTGATAGTAAAACAACCGTGTGCTACTACCTCAGACACCCAAACTTACAACATAAAGAAAAATCCATAAAATCAAAAGCAAGTACAGATAGCAGGAATTGAAAGAAAAAATCATCGGCGATAACAATTTCACTATTCTAAACAAAAAGATTGAAAACCAAGTGAGAGACCCAAATCTTGAATCTTTACATCCACCAAGAGAAGCACCTCAAACTGCCCACAGACAAGGATACAGGAAAACTCACAGCTTAAAGAAAAGCCAAAATCGTATCTAAAGCTAAAAATTAAAAATTAAATTAAATTAAAAAAAAAACCAACCCACTTAAATTATCCAAGCAATCTCCAAAGTATACAATGGTAACCAAATAAAAATATTCAAAATATTTCCCATATAAGTCCAAGATTTCACAAAGGAACTTCCATTTTCAGCTCAGAACAAAGCCAAAACATGCAAAAAATAAAAAATAAATAAATAAATAGAAACAAAGTGAATGACTTACTGACAGAGCAATCTGAAAAAACAGAGATATATGGCTCTTACCTCCTCATCAATCAATCCCAAACACAACGGAAAAAACAAGAAATCTCTACGACACCCAGAAGTCCAAATATTTCTGCTTTAGCAAGAAAAGCAAGGAATTGTAGTAGTTGTTGTGTGAGTGTCCAAAGAAAAAAGTGTCACGGACAGAGAATTTAGAGAGATGGACAAAACCAGAGGAAATAGGAAGAAAAAAATTGAGGAGAAAAAAAAGTGCATGTACAAATCAGAAATTCAGAAGAACAAAAAAAATACTTTACTTCAAGTGGGACCCATACTCTTGAATCAAATATATAAAATTATAAATGTTTTTTAAATAAAATAAAATAAATAAAAGAAAAGTACGTCGTATAAATACATTAATTTTTTTATACAGCTGCTATACGCTAGATTTGTGGCGATTGTTGAGATGTCTATGGCAGTGTAGATTGCTCATTGTGGACGTCATCAATGCATGAAAGGTACGTTCTAGTTCTCCTTTTTTATTCACTTATGCCCCTACAATTTCCAATATTTCCATATGCTTCTTTTATTTCTTTTTATTTTTATTTATGGTGTGTTCTGCTCGTAAATGGAAAGGAATTGTTCGTAAATAAGTTCGGATTATGCTCGAATTAGCTAGACTTAATATTAAATAATTATAGCTTAGATTGATTTAATTTACAGGTTCATTTATTTAACTCATCCTATTATAAAAGCATACATATATATACAAAAAGAAATGATATAAAAGTCAATATATTATATATATAACATTTTTCTTTTCTTCTTTATGCATATATATAATAAAAGAAAGTCAATGTAGCCATATAAAATAATAAAAATAAAAAGTCCCTAATTAAAAAAGCGGTTGCGGTTGGCGGTTAGTGGCTAAAACCACTAACCGCAACCGTCTAGGCGGTTAGTAAATTTTATTAATCGCCTCCGCTAACCACTAGGCTGTTAGCCGTCCGGTTAGCGGTTAACCGCATCCTACTAACCACTTCAAAAAAAATTTTGCTTTTTTTTCGCCGGTTTTGTTTCGATTTTGGGTTTACTTTAAACGTTTTTTTGTTCACTTTAATTTTATTTTTTTTTTTCCTTTTCATGGCCATTTTAGCATTAAAAATTGCTATATACCAAACTACTTGTTGGTCACCTTTTACATAACATATAATATAAATAAAATTACAACAAAATCATCACTTCACTTGTGACTTGTACACAATATACAAATAAAACACAAAAAACTTCATAAACTTACACTCATCATTTTCATAAAAATTCAATCAACCAAAAAAACTCATTTCAATTAACATCATCACAAAGCAACTCTCAAATAAGGGGGAAAAAAAAGTATTATTATGAATCAATGTTGTACATTTTATATGAAATATATATATAATATAAATATATATTATATTTTAAAAAAGCGGTTAGCGGTTAGCGGTTTTCATAAACTCAATAACTACTTTTAAAAGCAGTTAGCGGTTAGTACAGTTAGTGGTTATAAAAGCGGTTAGCGATTCTAAACTTTCACCCCTGCTAATTAACAACATCTTGTGGGTTACCAAAAAAAAAAAAAAAAAAAACCATCTTGTGAAAACCTATATATATGTATGACCATCTTTAAACTATTTTAATCAATCATTATTTTCCTATATATCATTTAATGTAGTGTCTATCTTTTTTCCATTATATATATATTATTTACTCTGTAGTGTTTTTTACAAGTTAAACATAAATAAATAAATAAAATTTCTTAAAAATGCATAAGTCAACAAGTATTAGTGGATGACTGTTTTTTTGTTCTTATTTTTTTTATTTCTTTGAGATGTCAAATTTAACGGCTAGATATTATCAACCCAAAATGTGCCCGTTTATAAAAAGGCTAGACAAAAATGAAAAATGTGCCCGAAAACAAATACCAAAAAATGAAAGGGCAGCAATTCAAATAAATGTATATGTAAGCCCTGGTTTGAAAACCTTGTCCAAGGCCCTAGACCCTAAAGCGGCATATTGTCTTATCATAGGATCGGATCGAGATAGGGGTATTTACGAGGTAATTTCAGCTTTTTTCATGTCTGAAATTCCATTTGACTCCTTTCCTCACCGTTGATTTGATTGACAGCCGAGGAAAATTTTAGAAGCTACCGTTGATACGGCCACGCCCCTCTTCAAAAGCGTGGAAAAATCAACTGTAGGTGGGAACACTGTAGAACCGGCGTCAAGATGTTGACTATTGCGCCTGGGCCGAAATTGGGACGCCACGTGCCAACAATCGAGGAGATCTAGAACCGGCTGATTTCTTTGTCGGGGACACTCATCAATTATCGAAAACGAAAAGGACAACTTGGTGTTATGGCAGTCCGCCACGTGGGGGCAAGAGGGTGTTTCCGACATTTGAGGTAGCGTAGATTACCGAATTGCCCTCTTCCTTGAAGTGAAGGCGATTCTATCTTGATATGACGTGGAGCGCTGTGATTGGCTACAGAGTGGAGATGATTGATCCGTGTAGTGAACGGAAATCAATAATTCTCTCTTTAAAAAAATTCAACAAAATCTTTTGCCTTCTGATAATGGGCCACGTTTTTTTTAATTTTTTTAAAAATATATTAATTATTTAAATTTGAACTTTCAAATTACAGACGAAAATGGTGTTTTTTTGGCTCCTCCATGGCCATGTGGAGCAGAGTAAAGGTATTGGTAACAAATGGGCGCAGTCCCATCATAGCCCCACCTTGTTCTAAAGCTTTGAGAAATTATATAATATTACCATTATATGGGCTTAAACCTATGATCCATAGTTTGCCTTAAATCTTTTTTTTTTTCTTTTTCTTTTTTTTATTATGAAGTTTGCCTTAAATCTATTAGCCAGAATGACCTGTGCAGATATATATAGATGACAGTACGTGACAACATGCGGTGTTACTAGTGGTGTTGGCCACCTGGTTCGGGCCACTAATGGTGGTTGGCTATTGCACCTCACCGGGGCACCGATGTTATACTATAAGTTATTTCGAAAACATGCAAATCTCACCAAATTGTAGATCGGTAAGGTATACTAACCAAATTGAAAGATTATGAAGATATATAATAGATTTGGCGAAGGTGGGGTATATATATATATATAGAGAGAGAGAGAGAGAGATCTTTAGCAATTTTGTCCACTGAATTGCTAGAAATTTAGGTAGTAAATATGAAATAGCTTCTATAGGGTCCACCTACATGAGAAAATCTCAAACATCCCACCTGCTTATACGAGTAGACCTCAAGCAGCCCGTCCACCTGTCCAGATAAGTGAGCCTCATATATTGGGGCTATCTCATATTTATTGCCAGAATTCCAGCAATCCGAGTGATACATTACTAGGGATCCAAATCCAGGTGAATATAGTTTTTTTTTTTTTTTCTAAAATAAATGTAAATGAATGCTCTACATACCCCAAAATGCCCACTCCCTAAAGTGACAATGAAAATCACCTTACGAGAAATAAGGAATGAAAATATTAGTAATGCATCAAGTTATAATTTTTATTTCCGCGTCAGGGACCAAGAATACTATGTATAGCATTTATCATAAGTATAAACTCCTTTTAGTCATTCGTACGAGGAATCAAATCATTTAAATTTATAATTACCTCCAAAAGTAGTGGTCTAATGGCACTTGGCTTACTCTTTTAGTGGGTGTTAGGTCCGAAGTTGAGTTTCGAAACAGAAAGCACTTGAGATTATTTTATTTTCACACCACTTACTAGGTTTTCATTAATTAATGCATTCGATAAGACTGAGTTGGGTTATGGTTGAACATACTTACACAATTAATCGTTGGTTCACACATAACAAGTATGTACTAGATAGTCACATCTAGACAGAGAAGCCAATCCTGTCGCCTCATCCTACAATTTTTCCTTAGAAAAAAAGGTCAAATAATGGTGGCAGGCAACGTGGGTGGGGGTTCAATTTCTTCAGCAACTGTTCTACTGTCGAAAATTTCCATTTTCCAAATGCACTCAAAAGACATGTTTGCTTGCTTGCATGACAGCAACTGGTGAATGGGTTGGTGTTGGTTAGAGGCCTCTGAATTCCGATCGAGCAGCACCTACCCTGGCTACCCATCTCAATGAAAGTGCATAGAAAAGTAAAATTCTTTGGCTAAAATTTTTAATTGGTAGTATCTTTCTTTCAAAATATTGTTTAATGCAAATTTATTTAATTTTAGAATCTATGGTTTCTTTTAAAGAGTGATTAAGAAATCTTGATCCAAGAGAGATTAACAAATTAGCTAAGAAAGGAGGTTTGAGTACAAGTAATTAAGGTTGTTGTTCACTTTACTAATAAATTAATATAAAAAAAAAAGCATAAAGAAAAATGGGTGAATGCCAAACTTTATTTGCAATTAACACAAGTAAAGACAACATTATGAGCTTAGAATCTTTGACAAGTTGCGATAGGATAAATTCTATCTTACCCTAACAATAGGGATTCGAATTCCTGCCTCTACACTTAAACCAGAAAAAGACAAATACCAGAATTTGAACTAAACCTCATTGACAACATTCATTTTCACACCATTTTGACCAAACATCATTTGACCATTAACCCCATCCATTTTCATATATGTCGAATAATCATAATAGCACTTAAAACACGTTTGTCTATGAGGGGCCTACACGATGAGAATTGCAGGCGCTCTCTTATATCCAACCGAACCATGATCTGACCAAAATCTACCAAGAACCAAAATGGTTGGTTTACGCTACCATTTTCACACCCTTTTGACCCCATGCATTTTCACATATGTCGTATAATCATAATAGCACTTAAACACGTTTGTATATGAGGGGTCTACACGATGAGAATTGCAGGCGCTCTCTCAAATCTAACCGAATCATGATCTGACTAAAATCCACCAACAACCAAAATGGTTGGTTTACGCTATTCAAACACTGAAATTTCTATTGCAAGATTCGAACTTATATCTTAATACATACTTAACCACTTAATTTGAATCATTGAATTCCAGGATCTTGATTGTATTTTTAGCTATATATATATATGTCCTGTATATTTCTTGCGGTGTTTGACAAATGTTTTGACAAAAATTCATAGTATGGGGCCATTCTTGTTCAGTTGGTTTTAACGACCATGTCAAAAATATAGAAAATTCAGAACGTACGTTAAGGTGCGTCCTCATTGGACCCGACAAAGAAAGTCAACAGGAAATCTCGAATCCCTATCCGTCTCTAAACTTGACCAATAATAATTATAACCCTTTCGATAATTATATATATATATATATATTATTTTGAAGCTTGTTTTAAAAGGCAATTTTGAGATCTTTTAGAGCAAAAAAGTAAAAATTAAAAATAATAATAATAAGTTTTTTCTACTAAACAACTTATTTTTACTTGACACAATTTTTTATATATTAAAACATTTTTCAATGTTTAAAGCAATCCCAAACAAATTATAATATTATTACAAGAAAAAACCAATAAGAAATTGGCTAAATGTGTGGAAGAGAGTGAACCTAGGAGAAATACCATTGCAGATTACCTCTCAAGTTTTTTATTTTTAGCAAATAAGAAAATGGTTATAACTTATATGAATTTAAACACTCCCAATATCAGACTTAAAAAGAAAAATTATTGAAGAAATACTACGCATCACAAAAGTTGGTGGCACACTTTCCGAAATAATAAATCTCACGAAATGGTTTTTTTTTTTTTTTTTTTACATGTCTACACAAGGGTAGGGAGCTTATGACATCTGCTTCATAAGGCGTGGTTCACAGCCAATTAAACTACTTCTTAGGGACCACGAAATGGTTAATTACCTAAGTATTTCAATATTCTTTATTTACTCTGTCTCAATATATATATATTTAGTCTTCTTTTTTTTTTTTGTCAAAAGCAAGAAAAAATAAAGTAGAAGATATTTTTGACTAGTTAATTTCTTACCTAATTTACCTTGCAATGATAGAATTAAGAAAAAATCTGCAGATTATGATTTGATACCACCGATATTAATTAACAATTTTCTTCAAAATTAAAGAAAACAGACAGTTTTTTAAAATTATATTGTATATATATTTCAATCTTTTGATGAATTATGATTATCCCTCTTTAATGTAAATCGTAGTGAAACGTGACGCATCCCATTACGTAGAAATAGGATGAGCTAGCTTTCTGATTAATGTAATGATGAGACCCAGAGAAAATAAAATTCCATTAGTGCTTTGTTTAATCTCCAATTAACCACTTATTTTCAACTTGGAATAAAGCTAATTAATTAAACCATTGCCCATTCTTCCCTCTAAATATCTTTATATATATATAAAATTTTGATTAATTTTCAACAAAGCCCATTCTTCCCTCCTCATGTCACTTTCAGGACATTTACAAAGAAGCAAATAAGTTAAATAAGGTTTAACAAAAAAAAAAAAAAAAAAGTTAAATAAGGAAACAGTACCCTCCATTAATATTTCTTACCAAGTCAATCATAAGAACCTTGACCCTGCAGGCTGCAGCCCGAATAGTCACTCCTACAATATATATATATATAAAATAAAGATTTCAAAATTATTAAAACATATTTTTTGTGGGTGGAAGATGTCACCTCCAAGTTCCAACAAACCATAGTCTATTGCAATTTGCAGGGCTGTCTTGATTCATGGTAAATTCTAATTTTTGTAAATTAAAAAAAAAGAAAAAAATAATTTCTAGCATTACTTTTACTTAATTAAATTACATTGGATTATTTAAAGCTTGCAAGAAAGAAGAGTTGCGGTGAGGTGATATATAGAATTACTCGACCCCCGAACATTGTCCGGGTTGGAAACTTGGAATACCCAAGGCAGCCTATTTTTGAAAGATAATATATACATATGGACTTTATCAAAGTAGTCCTTCCTGCTTGGGCCAGAAATTTTGTTTAGTACCCTCTTCTTAAGCTCCAAGAGGCAAGGAAGCCCAAGTGCTCACTTTGTAGAGGAGTTTGTTTAAGATCAAGGTTTCACATATTTCATCCCTCATATTATTTTCCTAAAGTGCACGTATAGATCAAATTCATCTATTTCTATTAGTTTAAACTTTTATAACAAGTGATAATTTGATCAGTCCAACTAAGCAGAATATATATATATATAGGTGTTGTTTAAGCATTCTCGAGACAAAACTTTTGAACTGATGACAAAAAAAAATGAGCTAATAACGAATCATCTTTTTTTTTTTTTTTTTTGTTCTCTAAGCAAATAATGAAAGGACTACAGGGGAGGATCTTTACCACTTCTGATTTAAAAAGAAGAAGAAGTGAGAGATCCTAACATCGAAAAATGAGTGGGCTCCCCATTAATAGATCATCTTGACTTAATCACCGAGATGGTTTAAAGAAATCGAATAGACTCCATTGAGCACAAATGAGTATATCGACATACTTGCTACAAATACGTACATTGAAAAATCCATTTTTGATAGAACTCAAAGAATTTGAGCACTTTATTTTATCATATGCTTCTTTTTTTTTTAACATTTGATTGTATGAAAAATTTCATGCACCAAAATCGAATTTTCTTGGATAAGGCGATTTGGGACCCCCAAAAAAAAAATTAATAAAATAAAATACACCCACTAATTATTACCAAAAGGCAAAAACTCATTCTACTATATTACAAACTTTTTCCCTGAAATTTCTCACTTCAATCCCTCTCTGTGAACATAAAGATCGACTACACAACATGCCTGCAAAAACTAGATATATAAAATGATCGATCCACATGCACCCACAATTTGATTCCAGTATATAATGAAAGATTTCAGATTGGATGTGGGTTTTGTGGTGAAATCAATTTGAAGGTACATGGTAGAATTTTCCTTTACACGTGCATCTGTAAACAATTGGGCACGACTCTGTGGAGCACTTGAAGCTCACAATCACCCTCTTGCATGGAAAGCACGGCCCACAAGCATGGGAACAGTCCGGCAAGCTCGAGCCTGTTGGGTATAATTCCATCCCAACTTGATCTTCCTACATATATTAATATAACACACACAATAATCAAAATATTCCATTTCCATTATTATTAACCATATATATTCAATCTCAGTAGTTGTATATATATATATATATATTAACCAGACCTTAGGGGAGAGATGATCTTGGGCTCCAAAAGGGCTGCCAGCTTCTTCTCCTAAACTGACTGAAATATATATCTATCATAAAGTGAGAATATATACAAACAATAATGAGAAAAAAGAATGCAAAACAAAAGGGAATTAAGATGCATGACTTACAAGGATGAGTTCTACTGCTAGTGAGTAGCATGGAGAAGATCAAAACTAGGAAAGAAGCGTGGGCTCCAAGAGACAAGTTCTTCATGTTCTTCCAAATTAACTTGATGATCAGATCAGATCAAAACCATGCAGGAAATTGAAAATATAAGAAAAAGAAGAGTGTCTGCAGCTAGAGGATGAGCTGAAATGCAATGGGGGTCGAAGGAGGTGGTACACTGGTACGTACCAAATAATATATATAAAGATGGAAAGGAAAAGGGATTTAAATGTAGAAGGAGGTACACCTGGTGCCCTTCACATGATCCACGGCAATCTTTCAAAGTTTCACATGTTTTGTACAGCCATTAAAAAATAAAAACAAAATCAGTAATTAAAGCTTCATATATATATTAATATATGTACTGTACAGTTTCCCATTTGTTATTTTGTCATTATATTATACTATTTTTGTCTAATATATATATTGTTGGACATGAATTTAATAATGGTGAGAAGGGACAGCTCGTGAGAAAAGCATGAGGAAATTCACGTGGGATGAAATATTATTGATATATATATATATATATATATATTAGATTAGATGTAATGTGTGAAGGCTGGGGAAATTGAAGAAGGTCTCTGCCATAAACGTGAAGTTCAGGTCTTTGCCTTAAATGAACTTCTCTTCAATAATATTCCTTGCCCTTTATTATGGGATGAAGATGAATGGTGCCCCATTCCCCATTACTAGCTAGCCTGTTTTTATGCAACCCCCCACGGGTCTATCAAATTTGTGTTTTCTGATTTTTTTTTTTTTTTTTGATAAAAAAAAAAATGTAAACACATTGTTTTAATGGGTTTTTTGAATTAGAAAAAAAAAATTTACGGAATCTGTTTTTTTAAATACATTTACTAGTACCTTTATGATTTATTTGTATGGAAATTATATAATAAGTCACTGAGTTAACCCTTTAAAACTACAAATTCCTAATTTTTTTTTGACCTTTTACTCTCTGGGTCAATCGAAATGACAATAAACTCTCTGCCGTCAAAATTTTTTAATAGTCGTTAGTCTGGGTTAAAACGCACCGTTTCATCTCATTAAAATATTAATTTAATTTTTAAAATTTAAATCTAAAAAAATTTTAAAAAGAAAGAAAGGACAAGGATGGCCAAACCACCCCATAGGGGGTGGCTGGCCAACCCCTAGGGCTAGGGGTGGTTGAAGGGGTGGTTCGACCACCCCCAGACTGGCCGTTTGGGGGTGGCTTGGTCATCCCTGTCCTTTTTTTATATTTAAAATTTAAAATTAAATTAAAAAATTAATATTTTAATCAGGTGAAACGGTGCGTTTTGATCAAGACTAACGACTGTTAACAAATTTTGACGGCATGAAGCTTATTGTCATTTCGATTGACCCAAGGAGTAAAAAGTCGAAAAAAAAACTTAGGGAGTTTTTAGTTTTGGAGGGTTGACTCATGAACTTATTATACAATTTCCCTTATTTTTATTTTTAAATATAAAGGTGAATTCTTTTTCTTTTTCTTTTTTATAAAAAAAAAAAACACACACACACACTGAGAAATAATCCACCATTTCATATGTGGGCCAAGAGAATAAAAAAAAAAAAATCCCATATGCTGCTAATTGGGCTCTATGGTTGGCTGGGCTTGGTTGCTTCTTTTTTATGTGTTTTGACGTTATTGGCAAATAAGAACTTGAGATTTTTCTTTCGGTGGGAATAATTAAGAACCTAATTCGTCGACATGGCTAGATTCTAATTTCAAGTCTTTAGTTTTATCAACTAAATATATATATTTTTTAATTTTAATTTGCATTATAAATTCCAAGTAAACGCGCCAAAACAGAAAACTCCTTGAATTTTTTTTTATTTTTCAAATTTGTATTCTCTGGGTCAATCGAAAAGGCAAATTAACCTATACTATTACATTTTTCCCATAATGTTTAATGTCCATTAGTCTTAACTAAACACACAATTTTGCCACATCAGCATATTAATTTTTTTTATTAATTTAATTTAAAAATTGAATCTAATATATATAATATTTGACTAAGGATTTATAAGATATATACCATTTAAATTAACCTCATCCATAATAACATTTTAGCAGTTATATATTTGACAAATGTTAGCGCTAATTAATATGATCTCGAATATAATAAACACCCACAAAAGTGTATCACTGTATCTACACATTTTACACTTGAGAATGCTAAATATTTTACTACCAGATGCTCATTAAATTAGTGTGTAGCTTATTCATTAAAGAAAACAAAAATAATTAATTAAGAGAAATGTAATAATTACCAATAAATGAGCTACATATACATTAGTTCAGTAAATCTCTATTAGTAAAAGATTTAATACCCCTAACATTTCTCTTTACACTTTTACATATAAAAGCTGCAAGTACCTATTTCTTTAACCGGAATTACCCCCACCCTCTTTCCTATAAAGTTGTGAATTTTCCTTAACTGTTATAGACAGCTTTAAAGTTATAAAGTGAAAATCTATCTTGGTTGAGTAACTAGTATCATTATGTGGGATCATGATGGTTAATTATGTGATTAATTGTAGCTAGAAATACAACTACCTATATATATATTTTAGTAGAACATGTGGTTGCGGAAGCACTGGTAGAGCATTGAATGCAGCAGCTAGAGTTTAATTGTAATACGTTGTTAATTACTAGAACACAAACTGCTATTAAATTTTCTGTATATAAGCTGCAAATGCAAGTGCTATGAATTAATTAGATCATAATCAACACAATCAATGTGTTATTGGCTTCAGATTCACAAGCTATATACATATATAAATATATAAAACGCGTGGATGGTCGCCATGCATCCTACATTTTACACACAGATAAGTAGAACTATATATATATAAATACATGGGGAGAAAAAGGAAACTTACATAGAAAGAAACAAATACTCGATCGAGGTAATTAATATTGCAGATTTTTACCCCCACTGATCTTTTGAGTTTAAAAGGTTAATTAACAGGAGAAGCTAGAGAGGTTAATTAATCTGAGGACCACTCCCGCTGCTCAACGATGGCCTTGAAGGCACACGCAGAGTCGTCAGAGCCCTTTGTTCACTCCCAACAACAACTTCCTGCATGTGTATAAAAAATACGACAAACATGTGTTAAAATATTTATGAATTATTCTTATTAACTCAGTAAATTAAGATGTAGTCCTAACCCTCCATCAGTTTCTCTGTATCTGTCTGTTTGCAAAGCAAAATTCTTAAAATGAGAGAGAGAGAGAGAGAGAGAGAGAGAGAGAGGGGCTTACAGAATTAGCTTGTGATTCTGTGGTTGAAGGAGGATCAGCTTCTAGGTCTGTTGACGTTGTTGTTGTTGTTGCAGATGGTGGATCATCTTGGCTACTACTTGGAGGATCCTCTTGAGGTGGTTTAGTCTCGACACCCAAACACTTCAAAAGAGCCCTTAGAGCATCTGCCAGAAAATAACATGGGTCCTGGACCTTAGCTGATGGTGATGACGACGACTCCATTTTTGAGTTCTCTTCTATCGATCTTCTTCTTCTTCTTCTTCTTCTTCTTCCTAGCTCGATCTCTACTACTTCTACACCGACTGCAATATCTGATCTGCTTCACCACGACTAGCTTGTCTGGTGGTCTCCTTTGCCCTTAATTAATGAGCTTCTTTATTGCCACGCCCAAGTGCCAAGTACAATTCTATCCCCTCCTTTTTCTTTTCTATTTAATTACACCCTGCATGGGATGCCCGGTTTTGATTTTACAATTTATTTATATTTTAATTAAATATTTTATTTACTTGATGAGAGAAGGTTCTAGGATTTTTTTTGTTTTTTTTTTTCTTTTAAAAAAATTGTCAATTCTCGAATTACAAAATTTATGCACTTTTTAAACATCAAAACATTTGAAAAATGGCACTTATTAAAAACATAACAAATAATCGAGACAGTTGAAAAGAATTTCTCTTACAAAAAGTTTTTTTTTCCTTAAAAAAAATTATAAATGAGGGAAAAATCCAAAATTAGTTCTTATGATTTATTTGGTATCAAAAAATTTAACTCAAAGATCTCTGGAGAGTATGCAAAAAAAAAAAATATAGTCTTTACAGTCAAATTTTGTTTACTAATTTAACAAATTTCATTTGTTAGTTTGACATCGACTTAAATAAAACAAATATCATAATTTTATTGGCTTAAACGTTTTACGTTATTATAATCTATTCAATTAGTGAATGGAGTTTAATTATAAAAACTAAATTATTTTTTTTAGTATAACTCACGGACCTTTAAGTTTATTTTAATACCTGTGAACCAAATAAATCATAAGAACTAATTTCATATTTTTTCCTACAAATTAAAAAGAAAGATTTTGACTATTTGTTGTGGGCAATTAATGCAGTGGGTTTCAATTGAGCAGAAGGCACCGCGTTGACCGGGAGATCTTGAAGAGGACTGGAAATTAATGTCATGGGAAATATGATTAAATGAAAAGGGCATTAAAGTAATGTTAAGTGCATGTGATAGTAAATATAAATAAATGGCCATAACAGCTACGCTACCTACTCTTGGCGAAGGATGTCAGACGACAGGCATTTAACTCATGGACGTTCTCTCCTTGTCGTTTTACACCTAATCTCATGTTAAACTCTTCTTATCATTTCGAATCTTCGATCTCCACATTTCCTTGGATTCATTTTCATCGGAAAAGGAAAGGGGTAATTTTTATTTTTTTATTTTTTTGAAAGAAACTGATTCTCATTCATTCATCGAAGTCAATAGTTAACGCTCATACAAACACAGGGCAAATCCTGAAGTAACTGTAGACAAAACTATAAGGTCACAAAGTAAAGATCTAGGCAACAAATACCAACCTAACAACCAAACCAAGTCACGTCTGTTATCTTATGACTAAAACGCAAGTTTAAAACACAAATTTGCTTGAGCAGATGCCATAAATGCACAGGAAGCGATTATTCCATGACACTGAGCCCTCAGCCATGAGATTTCCTCCTCGACCCGAAAGCCAAGATAAAGTTCACATCCACAATCCATATTATATGATATCCTTCCCTTATGAACTATCACTTGAATATTATATACTCTTATTAATTATTGACTTTAAATTACAAGTTCATTAAACTATCATTTCGTTATTAAAATTCTCACTTCGTTAGTCAATATCATTAAGTCGGACAATCAACTTATCACGTATGCGTAAAGTTGGTAGTTGGTGTTTGATGAGGGTATATGATAATCGAATGGTAGTTTATGGAGAAAAAATAATTACTAAAAAAAAATGCATACGCATTCAAGGCATATGACAAGCATGTGATGGATTAGCCGTCTGACTTAACAACCTTGATTGATGGAATGAGTTTTGATAACGAAAGGGTAATTTTATGGGGTCGTAATGCGAAATTGGTAGTTGATGTGAATATATAGTAATCGAGTGGTATTTCATGGGAAGAAAGGATAATGGCCCCAAAAGAAAAACATAAAAAGTGAAATTTGATGACATGGTCGTATGTGGTCGCCCTATCTCTTGATGGACTGAACTTATGAAATATTGTTGTCAAAAATTAAATTCAAATTGTATGTGAAATAACAAAATTTATTTTTTTTTTAAAAAAATTATTTTATAGAGATTAACTTAAATTGGGTGTTTTGTACTATTGAATAAGAAGTAGACACTTGTAACTTGAAATCTTAAAAAATAATATAATCATTCATACAAAATAATTTTCATTTTCTTAACAAAATACCTTATAAATAAAATACACACCGACAAAACCACTAAAGCCGCTGTCTTAGTTGGATTTGACCACTTGTTTGATGGTGGGTGGTCGAGGTTAAGTTATAAAGAATAGAAAATTCGTGATATTAAATTATTTAAATTTAAGATATAGTGTTTTCATCTTTATTATATTTGATGTATTTAAATAATATGTTAAATTTTTATTAAAGAAGGTTTTACACCACATCTTGATAGAAGAGATTTTATATATATATATAAGAAAAAAGAAACAAAAAGAATGTACAAATACATTGTTAATAAAGGAAATAAAGTTTTGTGTGCATGCATGTGTTTTTGGGAGTATTTTTTTATTTTTGTTTTTTGTTTTAATAAAATGTTTTGACTTGAATTGTTTATTAATATATTTGTTTATTTTTTTTATATAAATAAAAATAATAAGAAACACTTACGAATATTTTATCGAGAAAGTCCCGTGTGAGAAAATAGCAACAGCAAGGTGTGAAACAGACCAAAACAAGTGGACACGTGTAAAGATGTCAACCCACATATGCAGGGCCCAATTTCTCCATTCACAGAAAGGCCATTGCCTTTTGAAGGGGACCCTCCACAAGTGTTTGAAGATTGTGACTATTTGGGTTTTTCTACTCAAGATCCCATTTGGCTTTTAGCTTTTAGGGAATTAAACCACATTATTAATAAACAATATGTCATTAGTACTATTGGCAACATTTTTATGCCTAAATTAACCACAAATTACTTCAAATTTATACGAGTAGGGCCCCGGCCTGAGTTATACTACAAGTCTCTCTTGTATCACTCCTGTATCACTCTAAGAATGATGTGACTCTTAAAATCACCATTGAGTTTGTGATTGATCATTATTGAATTTTGATCAAATTAATGATAATTTTAAGAGCCGTATCATTTTTGGAGGGACATATGATAGACTTATAGAATTACTCCTCCGACCTTTTCCTTGTGGGTATTTGCATTTGCAGGATACTCATCAAATACATAGTTTTTCCCCTCCAAAAGATACCATACTTTTTTTTGGGCTCATTTACATTTCGTTACTGCTTCCTGCAACCTTTAGAATTACCCGACTTTTATTTGAATCCATTCTCTACTGTTTCTTTCTTTCCATATATTGCCTTTCCATTTGGGTCTTCTTCTTGCCGGAGAACTCACCCCGTTTCGATTGTTCAATTCCTTATAACGCTTTTTCATTATTAATTAGAAAAAACAAACAAACAAACAAGCATAAGTGACGGTTTTCATGAGTGTCATGTAGTGCCACACAATAAGAATATATAACCTACTATTGGAATTATCGAAAATGACTATTTTCTTTTTTCTTTTTTATTCAAAAGGGCAAGAAAAGACGACTAACTGTAACTATTATACCTCGACGTGAATACGACTACAAAAATTTGATACTATATATATATTTTTTAATATGGAAACTGGTGATGTGTATGTTGGAAATTTTTGTCAAAAGAAAGACAGTCTTCCACCTTTGCCCAACACTAGTAGTAGATGTCAATTGGAATGCAAACTTAAACCCCACTTGTACCTTTTCTTTGGCACTTCAAAGAGTGAAGGACGCCATCATTTTCTTCAAGAAAAATGATACCCGAAAAGGACAGGTTGGACACAATATGGTGATAAAAGTTGCTGAATTTTCAATTTTTTTTGGAAGAGAATAGGAGCAAATTCCAAGTACTAAGCTCTGCACTGTAAATTTGGCTGCAATACTGGGAATCAAAGGCTATGGACAAAAACTTTAGTACCTATGCAACAACATCAAATTACACCTGATTTAAAAAGGTGTTATCCTACTTGCAATTAAATAACCGGAACTCGTTAACGATTGAAATTTTGCTTCTTTTTTCATAGCGGAAAAGCTTGTAAAGTGTCGTACACATCTTTTAGCTAAATGGGCCGCTTTCGGCCAGTTGTTTTTTATTGTTTCTTTACTGTAATTGGCTTAGAAGAAGAAAAAACAAATTATGATAAAACCAATTTTGGGTTCTATAAAAAATTCTGCTGAAGTAGCCTTAATTAAGGAAAAAGCTTGGTAAACTGCTTTTGGAAGGCCTTTTGGGTATATGTTTGTGTGAGCATGCGTTTCAAATATTTATGTTATGATGGAAGTCAAACAAGTTGAAACGCAATCATGAACCCTAATTACGTGATTGTAGGGCATGCTTGATTTGATAATTGTAAATGTTCATTCTAGGTTAAAAGAAGTCAAATAGTCAACCTTCAAAACCTTCACCTTGTTTAACAAAATACCTCTTGATTGGAAAGAGGATTATTCTCTTTAAATATGGTAGATTAGATCCTCCACGGTTGACATAAATTGGACCATGACATTTAGAAAGTTAGTCTTACTTTAAGTGGATGAATTGTTCACATTAAGTAGTGGAGTATAATGGTGCTCATGAGTACTAAGTTCTACATTAATTTCTTATTAGATAAGATTTGGTTTTATACGTTATACTAAAGAATCATTAGTAACATACTACTATCATACGAGACATGAAATATCGTAACATACTACTATCATACTATGCTTTGCAGTCGACAGACTCGACATCCATGGAGGTCAATGGTAACCTTTTCTCTTTTGATTGTCCTGCTCATCTATCAATACCAAGACATTTTAATCTGACCTATAAACTGTCTCCTTTGTGACTCAACCCTAAAGTTGAAACTCATTTGATCTCACACTCGACGTAAAGATGAACAAACCTTTCTTAATGTGAGATTTAGAATCATTAGCATTTATTAACATTCCGATTAAACTTTGTTTGCTAATGTGAAGAAATGAAGTCAATTTTTTAGGAGAAATGAGAAAATATGATTACCAGACAGACCATATTGCAGGACGTCAAAGTTACAACATAAAAGTTTCTCACTCAAAACAAACGACTCACACTTGTATCATCACATAATTGACACCACTATGACTCAATGGTGTCAAACAAATTACCATTCCAATTTCTTTGTTTCTTTTGTTCTTACCTTTTAAAATGGCACCTTATAAACCCTTTTTTAGCATAATGATAGGACGGAATTTAGGACCTTTCTTTTTCAACAGAACAATGAAATGGATCGGGATTGAGTGCATGTAATACGAACAATTAACATGAAACGACAAATGAGCTCCGCACCCGTTTGAACAGACGTACAACTAATTCTACGCTGTAACCTTCAATTTGTCTTTTGGTTAAATGTTTAATTGCGGCGACCAATTAGGGTTTGTGATTTATTATGAGATGATTTTGTTGGTGACCTCCCTAATTAAGTGATGTGTGGTAGACAAAGACAATATAAAGAAAGGTGGGGTGGCAATAGATGTGACATATTATAAATATATATATGACAAGTTTATAAACCGATGGGAGGGTTCTACAGTTTGCCTCATTTGGAGAGAGTGTCTATTCACTTGACATGATCGGCTGGTGAGGGGCATGTATTATCAAAACAGTAAACATTGTTACATCATTCATTGAAAGTGGCTCAATGTAAATTAAAATAAGAGCAAAAAGTTTAAATTTATTTTTTTAATTAATGTAATAATATAATTAAATAAATTCATCTTCTTTTTTTATTAGATGGAAAATTACTAATCAAATATTTCTATTCAAGATTTGATTAGGGACGATGAAAAAAAAAGGTGAAAAACTAAATAAAATTGATAATAAGGGGTATATGCTTTTGTTTGCACTTCTTCTTTTTTTTGTCTATCTCCATATGCAACCAAAAAAAAAAAAAAACCCAAACACATCTCAAATTTTTAAGATTTTAAGTGTCCATCATCACCTTTTGTTTTTGTTTTTTATTTTTTTATTTTGAAGGCTTTTTATTTTTTTTATTTTTATAAATTTTGTGGGTAAATACATTATTTTAGGGGCCTAAGGCAGTGACCTAATTTGTCTATTCTATTATGTTGAGTTGACTTTGTATGCTATTGTCATATGATGTGATAATAAAAATCACTTTTATTTTTTTGTTAAAAAAATCACCTTTAATTTAATGTTTCTTTTATATTTATAAATATTAATTTTTATTGACACATCATCAAATTATATAATAGTTGTATAATAATATACTAAATAACATTACTTCTATATAAAAAAAAAAAAAAATCTCCATCCTCTTGCTAAGAAAATGAAATTCTCCATTCCTCATATTTGTGATTGATTTTTAAAACAATTATATACCTTATTGTTTCAACTACTTTAAACCCTTTGCGCGGACATGTAAAAAAAAAAAAAAAAAAAACTACTTCAAACCCATTTCTTATGTTTTAAGTTTTTAATTTTTTTAAAAAATAAATAGTTTATATAAAAAGTCAGTTAAAATATGCTAAGATAAATTTATTTTCTCAAAAACAAAAAAAAAAAAACTTTGTTTAGTGTCTTTTTTTTTTTGACATGTCCACACAAAAGGAAATAAAAATTTGAACTAATAATATTTACTTTATTAGGCGTGATCCACATCATAATAAGAATATGTTTTTGTTCGTTTATGTTTCATATATCACAATATCTACATGCTCATTATCACGCGTATCTAACAAATTCATACAATAAAATTTCCAAGAAATTCACTTAGATCTCATCTACATCTAAAAACCTTTACAAAAGAATATATTCGAGCCTGTGACACCGTTGAGATCGAAGGAAATGTGTCAATACGTCATAGAAAGTAATAGACAAATTTTTTCTTCAAATTCAACGATTTATTTATTTAAATTCAATATATTAATTATAAAACAAGTGATTTTAATATATATTAAAACATACATGTAAATAATTACATTTTTTTAAATTAAAAATTCATCTACAGGTTATAAATTTTAAAGTAAAAAAATTCCGACCAAATTAAATAAAATGCAGCAATTGAAGAAGAGAAATAGGACCGAATCTGAGCGTGGCAAAAGAACCCAACACGTTTGACCAGCAAAAGAACGGGGTTGGGCTCAGCACCCACAGCCCCGAGTCACGTCACTTTCCACGATATAGCGCGCAACTAGTTTTGACTGCGTTCGGGCAACGGTCAGCACCGTTTCGGGCAGGGTCCATCTCTCTCTCTCTCTCTCTCTGTGCACGCTTCACTAAAAAATGAAAAAAAAAAAAAAAAGAAAAAAAAAGAAAAGGAAAAGAAAAGAGAAAGATAGATAACAATCCCCCAGGCACACACACACTCAACACTCGCCGGGGGAGAGAGAGAGAGAGGGGGAAAAGGGAAAGTTTTTATTTTTTTTGTTTGAGAAAGGAGAGCAGAAAATGGCTGGGTAAATCTTTGATTGTTTTTGGTTAGTGTTTTTATGGTGATGGGAGGGTGGCTTTTTGGGCACACTGGTGAGCATTCTGGAAGAGATCGGGGTTTGGATTGTGGTTCTTTTCTGGGTGTAACTTTCTTTTTTTTTTTTTGGTTTTGTAATGGTGGAGATTGTTATGTGAGATTTGGGTGCTAGGGTTTTTGTGGGGGTTCTCTGTGATGGTGGGTTTGGTGGGTGTGGGATATTGTTTGGATCTGAGAGGGATTTACTGACAGAGATGGAAGTGAGGGTTATTGGGGCTGCTCTTTTGCTCTGGTTGATCTTGGTGGTTCGTCCATTATGCTTGATTTCAGCTAACATGGAAGGTTTGTTTGGATATACTTGCTGTGCTCGCTTAGTGTTTTTGCAACATTTATCGCTTTTTGGGAGTGGGAGGTATTTTTTTCCCCCCTAATTGTGACAAAAAAGGCTCTTTTTTGGGTGCTAGCTTAAGTGGGTGTGTTTAACTTAGTTTAGTTAGTTGTGTGATAATTGTTATTGATGGTATTTCTTAATTTAGAATGTCATTTTCTTTTATTAATTGCTTTGTGTTACTTTGTTTCTATTCAAAGTAATAAGTTTGAGTAGATGGGTGCTGATCCTTTAGTGCAACAGAGAGTTGTTACTTGCAGTCAGGTGTTTTTGTTACAACAGTGACATTGGTACTTGAAAGAATTCTAAAGGCAATACTTTCTTTTCTGGATGCCCTTATCAGATGATTTGGATATGGTTTATGTTGAGCGCATACATTAGCGCAGAAGTAGTGAGTGGATGATACCGTGAGATTAATGGCGGTGTTAGATAATTTTAGTAGGTTTTAGCCTTCTTAATAAGGCCGTAAGCCAAGCTACTTGATACAGAAGGATCATTTTTATACCATTTGTTCCCATTTATGATCAACCTGGGATTCACTAGTTGAACTTAAGAGGTACATTTTCTTTACATTCAATGTTAGTTAGCTTAAACTCAAGAAATTTATATCTCCTGAAATCTGTTAGTGTCAATGTATTGCTTTGAGCTACATTCAGCATGCTTTGTTTGAGACATTTGGCGGTGTTTGTGGTAATTGGAGATGAGTTTACTTTCTCAGTATGTCTTTTCAAATTTATAGCCTTTTATAGTTAGCACCTAATTGTGTTTGCTGCCTCTTGAAACAGGTGATGCTTTGCACAGCCTAAGGACCAACTTACAGGATCCTAACAGTGTCCTGCAGAGTTGGGATCCTACTCTTGTTAACCCTTGTACATGGTTTCATGTCACCTGCAACAATGATAATAGTGTCATAAGAGTGTAAGCTGTCTGTCCTTTTGTGTCTTCCAAGTACATACACATGATGTAACTTTTGAATTTTTTCTGTAACTTTTTCAAAAATTTTGAATCATGATTTGCACAAACATCTATTCTGATGCCTGTTTTAATGTGCTATCTCAGTGATCTTGGGAATGCAGCTTTGTCTGGTACACTTGTCCCTCAGCTTGGCCTGCTCAGGAATTTACAGTATTTGTACGTCATGCTTGTTGCTTCAAAATCATTTACCGCCTTTTTCAGTTTCTAGAATTGGTTCTTTGATGTTGGGAATGCATTTTCTTTGTTTATGAACAACTTGGTTTATTTGCAGCCCTGGATACTACTTGTTAAGTTGGCATCTCTAGATGCCTTAAGAGATGCCTTAATGAAACCTATTCATCTTATAGAAAGGATGTTAATTTTGTGAAACTAATCTGTTTTCAAACATCTAGTAGGACCTCGTTTGTCTTGGGTGGTTCGGGTTACATTTTGTAATTTGTAGATTGAAATACCATTTGCAGTGAATGACATTGTGTCTCCATGAAAGAACTTTCTTGTGACTGAGGGGATGTTGTAGTCTTGATGGTTCTAATTTTGCTTCTTACCCATGCTCATGTGTTGGAGTGGTAGTGTTTTCAAAATATGTTTGATTACTTGAGGATTATTTTTGTCCCTTTGAGTGGAGATTGTAGATATGTCACGGTGTATCCCGATCTCACCAATTAATATTCATAGGTGAAGGTGATATTTCATCCCAATTCCCAAGTCTCTGGTACAACACCACGAGATCTTACAACTAATCTAGCTATGCCTTAAGTTTGGAATTTGCTATCAACTTAAGTACTATTTACTTGAAGCTCCAGAGTATGATGATGTCATAATGAGGTGAAATTGAGTATTTATATATCTAAGAATGAGAAACATGATCATCTGCTTGTTGAATCTGTATGATGGCATTAATTTCTGGTGCTAATTGATATTTTCAGTTTGATATATTCATCCATCATTACTTTGGGGCGCCTTGCGCTTTTAATAAGACTGATTATTAATAAAAAAAAAGACTGATTATTACTTAACCAAAAAAATATATTCATCCATCATCATCCATTTCTTGAGATATTTAATCTATTGAGCTGTTTAGTGAATTTAGAAATAGACACTGTGCAGTGTTTTACACTGGCACAAATTCCCAAAGAAAAGTGTTAGGTTCACATTTGTTTTATTACTTTAATTACTTGTGAATTTTATCCAGGCCATATTCCATTGAAGGCCAGAGGGACATGCTCTTAGCGCAAATTATAGCTAGAAAGCCTCTTTGTGCAACTTTATATTTGGATTTTGACTAGGTTTATAAAGATTGAACTAGATGGTAGTCTTTTGATTTGTTTTTGTTGATGTTATTTTACTATTTTAAACCATTTCTTGCACAAGTCATTTATCCAATTTTTATGACAGGGAGCTTTACAGTAACAACATAAGTGGACCAATTCCCAGTGACCTAGGGAATCTTACTAGCTTGGTGAGCTTGGATCTTTACTTGAACAGTTTTACCGGTCCCATCCCAGACTCATTGGGCAAGCTGTCAAAACTGAGATTTCTGTGAGTATAGTTATTTGATTTTCTTTCCATGTTGTTGGTGTATTTGTAAATTGTTTCTCAAATTGTGTCATTTCTGTACTTCTCATATCATCTATTCTAGAGTTGGGGATAGAGATAAGTGAACTCTTTTTGAAAGAAGGGCCCAAGTTAGTTACCAGGGTATGAAGCCTAAGGCCTAACAAAGAGTCCAAAGGCCCTGGAACTGCAATGAGCACCTTGAGAAACAAATATTTAATTAAATGCTTGTCTATTCCATACAATATACTTAAATAAAAAGAAATAGGAATAGTAATATGCAATTACTTGGAAAATTTATATAACAGAACATGTAAACTTTATATTCTTCATGTTTAAGATTGAAATTAGGTTTTTGATGCATCACGTCTTGTATGAAATATTATTGGGATAGTTAAGTGTGAAGAAATTTTGCATTTTCTTTTTGTAGTGAAAGAGAACTCTTTTATTTATTTATTTATTTTTTTTATTTTTAAAATTAATTAATTTTTAATTTTTAATGTTTATATTATTGGTTGGTATTCCAAAATTCCAAAATCTCTGGGCTCTTGGCAACCTAATATGAGAATGCAATTTTAAATTCTGATTGTGTTCCACATTGCACAAATATATATCAGAACAAATGTTACATTCAGTTTTCTGGATACAGAGTCCTATTGATGTGTAATGATTCCAGTTCATTTTAATTCCAATTTTGTGTAGCATCCTTGGATTACTTTTAGATCTTCATATTATAATTTCTTCTAATGTTTGTGCGAGGGTAGCCGGCTTAACAACAACAGCCTGATAGGTCCTATTCCTATGTCATTGACTAATATCTCTTCTCTGCAAGTGCTGTGAGTGCCAAGATTATCTCAATATTCAATATATCTCTGTCATTAGTGTGTGTGTGGAGGCATTATCTTATTGAAAGAATTCTATGTTTTCATGTTGCATTTTCCAAATTCAGGGATCTATCAAATAACCACCTCTCTGGAGTAGTTCCAGACAATGGCTCCTTTTCGTTATTTACTCCCATCAGGTTTTGTTGCTAATTATATGAGCTATAGTTGTGTCCATTGACTTTGATTTTTTGGAGTATGCTGATAACTTGTTTTCCGGTTTGCAGTTTTGCTAACAACCTGGGTCTTTGCGGCCCAGTTACTGGGCACCCCTGCCCAGGCTCTCCTCCATTTTCTCCCCCTCCCCCTTTTGTTCCACCACCTCCAATTTCTACACCAGGTGATCTCACTGTTACTCGTTAGGATTTCAGAGTTAAGATGATGCTTGATGCTACTTTTGCTCAGTATGTCTGCATCCTGAGGCATAATTTTTTTTTTTTTTTGGGGGGAGGGGAGGGGGCGCATGATTGCTCTCATTTTCTGAAATCTGATTTTGGCTTTGCTGTTTACATGTTTTCGTTGATCTACCATTGTCAATGTCCATTTGAGATCTCAATGAAGTAGTAGTTTTTAATTGAATTTTAATTTATTGTATAGCAACCAAGAAATGTTACTTCATTCTTCCCTTTTTATTGTTTTTGTTTTTAATTTTGTGCGGTGCATATCACAGCCAGTTGCGATGTTCATTTTGGTCCTCTGTCTGCATGTCAATTGCATTGCATCTTGCTTAGGCGGCTTCTTTTCTTCAATGCTATTGATTTTCGAGAACTTTGGTACCATTTGTTTTACAAGTACTTTAGTTCCAAAATTGAGATGAACTTCAACTCCTAATTTGAATGCATTGGCAAGTAACCCATTCTATTAGGCTATAAATTTTGGTGGATTACATCTATTTCATTGATCATGTTTATGTTTTAGGCAGTTGCTATGTTCATGGGGGCATATCAAAAATAGATATGATAAGCACGAGTGTTATAATATTTCTTTTCCATCACATTTCAGGTGGGAATAGTGCCACTGGGGCAATTGCGGGAGGAGTTGCTGCAGGTGCTGCTTTACTGTTTGCAGCCCCTGCAATTGCGTTTGCATGGTGGCGTAGAAGGAAACCTCAAGAATTTTTCTTTGATGTACCTGGTTAGTGATTTAATTAATGTTGGATGTGTTTAACTTGTTTGGTGGATAGATTGTCACCTCTTTACATCTATTTTCAGCTGAGGAGGATCCAGAAGTCCATCTGGGGCAGCTTAAAAGGTTTTCACTGCGAGAATTACAAGTTGCAACAGATAGTTTTAGCAACAAAAACATTCTGGGTAGGGGTGGATTTGGGAAGGTTTACAAAGGACGTCTGGCAGATGGTTCACTGGTAGCTGTAAAAAGACTGAAAGAAGAGCGTACACCTGGTGGTGAGCTGCAGTTTCAAACAGAAGTAGAGATGATCAGCATGGCTGTGCATCGAAATCTCCTTCGGTTACGAGGTTTCTGTATGACACCAACTGAGCGGCTTCTTGTTTATCCTTACATGGCTAACGGAAGTGTTGCATCATGTTTAAGAGGTATAGCTTGTTAGTGTTTTCTACATTTTTATGATATTTTTTACTGCTTCCATATAGACTGTTTCCTTTGTCTCTTTGGGTGGAATTCTTCTGCCTATTATCAGATGTCAACTTTTCACCCTTGCAATTTTTGTTTTCTTTATAATTTCATGTGTATATCTTTTTCCAATAAAATGCTAAATAATGAAGTATATAGGGAGTTATAATTGTCAGCCGCTTCACAACCTACCAGAAGAAACGACCTTTGTATTTTTGTATTTTTCAATTCATTTTTTCAAATGCTACTTCCTCCCTTCGTAGCAAGGTAAAGGGTGAGGTCATGGTTATAGTTCCATTGGGTGCGTATGTAACTTACCAATAAAAAGGAGAAGTCTATTCACCTTTTTTTGTTTATATATTCATATAGAACGCCCACCATCTCAACTACCCCTTGATTGGCCCACAAGGAAGCGGATTGCTTTGGGATCTGCAAGGGGTCTCTCTTATCTGCATGATCATTGTGACCCAAAGATTATTCATCGTGATGTAAAAGCTGCAAACATTTTATTGGACGAGGAGTTTGAGGCTGTTGTTGGGGACTTTGGGTTGGCTAAACTTATGGACTACAAGGATACCCATGTGACAACCGCCGTACGGGGCACAATTGGGCATATAGCTCCAGAGTACCTCTCTACCGGGAAGTCATCTGAGAAGACTGATGTTTTTGGGTATGGGATCATGCTTCTGGAGCTAATCACAGGACAGAGGGCTTTTGATCTTGCTCGGCTTGCAAATGATGATGATGTCATGCTGCTTGATTGGGTATGTATGCACTGTATTGGTTCAATCACTTTCCTCTTCCATTTTATTTTGATTGTAGGTTAGGAATATTTAGGCATTTCCTTAAGTACCAAAAGGAAATAAATCACAAGTGAAAGTGAGGATAGATAAATATTTGCTGTAGAGGTTTTGCTTGTACATATTTCATACTGAATTGTTGTTCTATACCGTTAAAGGAAAAAGAAAATATAACCAAGCTTATTAGTCTGGCGAGGAAATTGCCAAAAAGTGAAGAAATTTGATGAACTATACACATATATTCCCTTGTTAATGTGTGAAACCAAGGAAGACAAACTTCGGGTCAGCTGAGTGTGATTTCTTGAACTTAGCAAAACAAAACTTGTCCCTGTAGAAACCCCAATAGGTAAATTTTGAATCTTGATTAGAAGTGCTCTAAGGTCACGAATGATACTCTTCTCAGGTGAAAGGACTACTGAAAGAGAAGAAACTAGAAATGCTAGTTGATCCTGATCTCCAGAATAATTACGTAGAAGCCGAGGTGGAGCAGCTAATCCAGGTGGCGCTGCTTTGTACACAAGGCTCCCCAATGGACCGGCCGAAGATGTCGGAGGTTGTGAGAATGCTTGAAGGTGACGGCTTGGCAGAGAGATGGGATGAGTGGCAGAAGGTGGAAGTTCTCCGCCAGGAAGTGGAACTCGCTCCTCATCCTAACTCTGATTGGATTGTTGACTCCACAGAAAATCTACATGCAGTCGAGTTATCTGGTCCAAGGTGACCCTGCCACAGTAAAATTAAAGAAAGAAATTACTACTTTTTTTTTTTTTTTTTTAATATAAAATTTTCCTTCCCTTTCTTTTTTTCTTTTCTTAGTGACCAAATATTCTGATGATGTCTTCTGTAAGCACACTCTGCATTGTATTCATTACATTTGTGCATATCAGTCAGCCTTTGTCGAGGTGCAGTTTCACGAAGCCCTGATGTTTTTGCCCAAATGAAAGCTTGTGGCACTTTAATCTTTTTGTGCACCGCATGTTTAATTGCTATTCTGATTTGATTATGATGTGGGAGGGGAAGTGGTGTGTTCAACAAGCCTTCATAGTGGAACCTCCTCAACGGCCACTGAAGTATTTTATTTTAGCCCACAACTGGGGGCGAAGTGAATCATTTCAGAAGGGAATCTTTGGAGTTCAACTGTTTCAAAAAATACCAAAAAAAATCAGAGTTCTCAAGTAAACAACCAATAAAAATTTAAGAGATGACTTTTATCAGGCGTTGGTGTAAATCTTTTATGATCGATAAAAGCTACGTCTTTCCACTTACCACCGAATTTTCACATACACTTCTCAAACGTTTACCATTTACCACCGAATTTTCACCTACACTTACCTCCTTAGAGAAGGCCACTGCAGAAATACGTCGAGGGCCACCGTTCTGCCTCCTCCTTCTTGGGAGAAGGCGAGTGTAGATGTGTTTCGGTGGTTGTTGAACTTTTGCCGATGGGTTAGCTTCATGTCAACGATCCAGTGTTTTCGTATAGCTGCCTTTGCATATGAAATACACATTATCCTCTTTACTGTCATTTAACCAACAAATGACCTCCATTTTCCAAGTTCACTTAACCCTTAAAGCATGCAATTCTGGGTCGGAAGAATCACCAAAAAAATTCGTACAACATGAATTAGCTGATAAGACATGAATAACCAGATGTCACTATAATCACAGCAATCAATGTTTGTCGACAAAAACAACATAGAAATGCTGCACACTCAAACATACTCTAGCATAGCCATCAAGGGCATGCAGATTAACAACTGCAAAAGCAGTTGAATATTCTTGATGCTACATGTTCATAAACACAGGGGAGACCTTTTGACGCAAATTACACGCCTATAACATCTAATAACATTATAACTGCGCTCTTTACAAATAAAAGAAAAATAAAAACCATAACTGGAGGTTACATCCACTCAACAGTATGACCTTAAAATAAAGATGAGCAAAGGCCTCATGGGCACATAATTCAACTTAGACCTCATGGGTGGATCGGGAATTATCTGTGGAAGAATGAGAAGCAGATCCAAGACTTGGATTCTGTGATGTAAACAAGTTCGGATATGAGAAATATGGGTCATCATCCATCGAAGGCAATCGCTGGGGCTGGTGGTGACGAGCAAGCTCATTTTCAAAACCATGCTCATTGGGAAGAGAGGAATCATAATCAACTTTGAGCGTGTCAAAACTTGATGTCTCTGATCTCTGGGAGTCTTCATCATCTAGATGGGGCTCAGGGGAATTTAGAACAACATCATTGGAATTGCCAAACAAGCTTTGATGATCATAACGTGGATTTTCTTTGGCTCCTGATTGGTCAGGAATATCGTTATCAAACTGCTCCTCACAGCTATTCTCAAGGAATTGGTCACTACTTTTCTTGGTGAGCTCATTAATTCTGACCTGTGCAAGACTAGCTGCTGAGCGAGCTGCAGCTGCTGCACGTTCTGCACTTTCTGCAGCAGCCTGAGCTGCAGCCAAGACATCCTGAAAATCCACGTTGGCCTCACTTTTTGCTCTTGAGAGTGTGGCTGGTGGGTTACTTTGTGTTGCAGAAAATGATGCAGAAGATAGGGATGGAGGAGAGATAAATGGCAAAAATTGTTTATCTTCCACAACACCAGCTGGAACACTAGGTTGTTCATTTTTGTTCGCCACTGATCTTTCTTGCATCACTTCCTCAGGTTCTAAATGCGGTTCCTGTGACGGATTTTCAATAACTCCAGAATGCTTTGGTGATTCATGACCAATAATAGGATGCTGAGCAGCTTGAAAAGATGGGACCACTGCTGGCGCTGAAGCAACACTTGCACTTGGCTGTAATGATACCTTAGGAACTTCAGGAAGATCTAATGCATCAAAGCTGGAATCAGATTCTGGCTGTTCGGTGGTAGAATACAATGTCTCATCATGTTTTTCTTTAGGAAGGGGCAATTTAGACCCACTTACAAACTGTGTTGAGCCGTTCTGAAAAGAAAATAGAACACGTGAGGGAGGAAGAGAGATAACAAAGGATTTGAAAATAGATAAGAGTAAGAGGCAGGCAAGTGTTTCACATACCAATAAATCTTCATGAGTTTTGAAAAACTCAGTTTCAGAGGCTGCTGGATCCCAATCTAACTCATGCTCTTCAGCTATTTCTTTAAGAAGCTTTAGTTTCTTCTCGGGTGAAGGGGCACGAACTGAAAGCAGTTCTATTAACTGCAGTATAATTCAGAGGAAGATGTCATAAACGGATGAAGGAGTAAATAATAGCTATTCTCACAATTAAGTCAAACCAAAAGATAGGGTGCATGAAACCTGGCGATTAACACCACAATCTGGCATAAGCTCTGATGCAGCTGATACAAATTCCTTTCCATATTTGGCTGCAAATAGCATTTGAACCTGCAGCAACTCTGGTAGATCGGCACATCTTGGTGCTGCAAAGCAAACACTGGATATTGCTTCCTTCAAATCTAGAGGACATTCCCTGAAAAATGTTGAGGGTTTATATATTCAATTATTGAAGATAGGTTGAGTAATAACTGTGAGTAAGCTCTCGTTTGAATAGGAAAAAAAAAACTAGACAGCCTCTAATGAGTAATAGAATTTTTGTTTGAGGTTTATAAGAAATTAATTGCTGAATCTAACAAATCAAGCAGCACACATATACACGCAATAGCATTCATGCGATTAGCAGAAACAAATGGTGGGAGTATTGGGAAGCATAAACAAATTGACGGCGTGAACTACTGTAGAGCTCCAGGAAATTCAAAAGTAAGATAACCAATGACCATTTATGGAGAGGTTATGAATGCTGACTTAACCAATGAAGAAGCTGATATCACGGAATTATGCCAAATGGAGGGAATATTGGGAATCACAGACAAATCAACAGCATGAACTGCAGGAAATCTTCATTAAAACCAAATATAACTCATTGGACTCATCAAATGCTTCTTCAAAAACCATAACACAAAGTAAAATCTGTAAAGCTTCCCACAACCAATGGCATTGGTGACCAGATGGATTTGATACCCACAAGGTCATAACCACCAAACTAGATCAATTCAGGTGGTGAAGCAACATGTTCAGTCCCAACATTATCTGCAGAGCCCACTAGACTACTGCTAAGCTGCCATCAGCAATGAATAAGCTCAGCTTCTTGTAAGTCCTAGCACATGACGACCTTAAATCTATCTGGTGAAAATTGATCCAATGTAATAACCACCTCCTTGAAAGCCAGTTCTAACATTTAAGCTGGACTAATGATTAAAAAGCCAATACATGTAGCTCCATGTCACAAGTTTCAAACGAAGAGTAGCAGCATGAAAGTCTAAAAAAGTATAATGATGTAGTACATATTGAACACATTTTCACAAAAAAACCATGGGCATAACATCTACTAACTACTGTTTCCTTACACACATATGCATGTTTATACAGACTATTTTTTGTGTTCCTCTTTACTCCCTGTTTCTTCTGCTTTTTGCTTTTCTTTTTGTCTATGTATGCACATTTGTGCAAGGAAGGGGATTATGGTGATCAAGTATACTGGTCAACTAAAGTATGGAAATTTTGGTTGATGATATCAATAAAAGTACTTGCTACAATGGACTATTTATATGACACTTTGAATCTTTTCAAACAGAATCAAGTGTTTTTGGTTTGATGTTAAAAAATTTAAACAAACACATTTTTTACTTAAGGGGAAATTGGGTGGCTCCTAGAGGGACAGGATGTGGAGTGCAGTTCCTCTTCGTCTGAAGTGGATTATTTGGCAAAAGCAGAATAATCAGACCTTTAATAGTGTTGAGCACATAGTGACAAGTATTAACTCTTTGTTTTATGATCCTTGTATGATGGGATAACAACTCTAGGTAGTATCCAGTGCTCAGCCAAAATACAAAATCATAATACAAGACAAGTGGAGCAATTTGTTTGATTAAAAATTAAAACCTTTGTGATTCAATAATCGGAAGGCGGACGGAAATAAGCTCAGAGAACAGCTCAATGATCTCCTGAGCGGCCATCATGTTCTCTTCTCTCACAATATGCTCGACCTGGAAGTGAAATTTCAACAAATCATTACCACTCGGCATTGCCACCAGGAATTTCATTTTTCCACTTTCAATTTAAATTCAAGGGGTTCACACACTTTGCATATAAAAATTTGTAGCAAAAGGAAAGCTGATAAAGAACATCTAAACGCAGTTATTACCCGAATGCGAGCTGTGGCTTCTTGACCCGTCTCAAGAAGCTTGGCAATGTCTCGGCGCATCTGCTTTATCTGAATCTCTCTCCTGTTCCTCAGCAACTTTATCCTCGGAATCGTCAATTTCAGCAGGGTTTTGCTGTTATATGCATATATATCAAAGATACACAAGGAATTCAATTTCAACCAAACCCAGAAAGCTCAACTGCTATATATATCACAAGGAATTACCTTTCAATATTGCAAACCCAAGAAGCTTACGAACCAATAAAAAAAAATCCCATTTTTTCTCTTCTTATTTAATTAACAGTACGCAGATTATTCAAACAATTCACGATCCCTCCTTTTAGTAGCCGAGAAAGTAACATAGAAAGGAAACTCTAACTATCGTATGCCCAATAGTTGTACCCGACACAAACGTAAAAGAATTTGCATCTAAGTATTATATTTCAAAAGGGATCAGAAATCAATTGAAATAAAGCAGATAAAATTGAGAGAGAGACCATTTCGCAGCTTTGAAGCCCTTGTTGAAGAAGGAGTCGAGCATCGACATGACCGACCCAGTTAGATCACAATCAGACCCTGATTCCAAATCGCACAAAAAAAAATTGAATCTTTGGAAATCGAGGAAGAGAGGGAACCGGATAATTCTAATACAAGAAGAGGGAGTGGACAATGTTGCTACGGACCAGACGCGGCGTCTGTTTCCTTAGGAGGGAAGGCAAACAAAAGACAAAAGAAAAACAAATCGCAGGTGTGAACGCGCGTAGCTCCGCTGGTTTTCTCAATTGTGGGACAATTTTTAAGGCCCTCTCAGGATGCTTCTGGGGAACCTACGTCTACATGGGTCATTGGGGTATCCATACAAATAATGACGTTTACATTTTAGCTTGCTTGAGTGCCAAAGCTCAACCTTTTACAGTTTTACCACATCTAATGGATTTTTAAGGATAACCTGTCAATTTTACTGTAATTTGGATAATAAATGCAAGGTAGTTTTTATGGTTCGATCGAGTCTTACGTTGTCTGTGCACAAGTGAGTTTTGTTGATTTTCTAATACGAGTAATGTTATAAATATTCACTGGATCATCCTAAATATGATATGACTTTTGTTGGGTCATGAATCAACTTTACAGAACCGGCCCAACATCTTACTGGGCCCAATGAAAGCCCACGTCATCAGAGCCAAGGAGCGTCTCGAGCCTCGAAGGCCCAAGAGCGTCTCAGGCCTCGAGAACCCGAGAGCGCCTCGAGCATCCGAGAATGCCTCAAGCATCGATCATCCGAGAACGTCTCGGGCCTCGATCATCCGACACCTTCGACACTTTGAGTCCAAGACTTCCGAAGCCCTGATAGCTAGGAATCAGGAGATTGAATTCATAAGACTCGACCTTATCCATCTAATTCAAATGCGAAGCACCTAAAATCACGGAATCAGATACATTATCTGCAGGAATTCGAAATTTAAACCCCATAACAACCAAATCCTATCTTGATCTCATCAGATCTTGAAACGGATAACTACTCAAATCCCTCAATAACAAACTGCCTCGCAGAACATCAGGGAAGAATCAGTCACTGGTGAGGGGACTACCACTCCATGCCTATATAATACAAGTCACTACCACACATTCTGGTAACGCAACTCTAGCACTCTTTACGCTTTTGCCGTTTTCTCATTACTCTCAGAAAAATACTAACTTAGGCATCGGAGTAGCCCCGCCGGCTCACCCCCGGTCTCTTCGATCCTATTGTTTTCTTCATTGTGCAGATGAGTTCATACCTGGAGCACTTGAACCAGGGACCCAACAAGCGTGCCACGTCACCAATCGGAAAACTGTGCATCAACAGTTTGGCGCCGTCTGTGGGAACGTAGATTCTTCAATCACTTCTCATTCATACAAAAATCCGGCATGGTGAATACACGCTCTTCACACCCGTCGCATCCTCGCCTGGTGCAACCGCCCCCTAGCGCCCCTGGGGGATCCAATAGTCCAGAGTTGGCGGACTTTTTGAGAAACATGGCGGAATCAATGGAGGTTCTCAGGAAGCAGAACGAGGAGCTCAACACTCGGCTCACATTGGCTGAGGCACGGAGCAGCCAGAAGGAAAGGGAGCGCGAAGAACGTTGTGAGAAGGAAAGGCGTGATAGAATTCGCAGGGAAAAGCGACCTGTTAATCCTCACCAAGAGGATAACGGGAGCACGGTTCAAGGGGATCGTCGAACGATCCAAGACGAGGAACACCACGACAAGTCTCGGCGGGTGGAAATCGAGAATGGTGGATCACGCCGAGAAAGGTCTCGGCACGAGAAGTCTCATGAAGAAAGGTCTCGCCGAGATAAGCGCGAAGGAGAGAAGTCTCATCGATCGAGACGACATCCTGATAAGTCCCACCATGACGAAACTCGGCACAGCCTCCAAGAGACGAAGATGAAGGATCTGGAGGACAAGTACGCTAGCATTCTCCGCCGAATTGATGGAGAGGATCCGCATCTCACGGCATGGGACATGCTAGAGGACGAGAGCCTCCCATTCACTGAGCGGGTCAAAACGTATCCTATGCCTGACAAATTCAAAATGCCTCGGATAGAGAAGTATGACGGGAATGGAGATCCGCAGGCTCACTTGGAAGCATTCTGAGAACATCTCATCTTGCATGGTACTCCCGACGAGATAGCATGCAGGGCTTTCCCCCTAACTATGAAGGGAGTAGCGAAAGATTGGTTCACTGGACTCCCCCCGAAGTCAGTGGGCACCTTCAAAGAGCTAGGACGCTTGTTCCTAACGCAGTTTCTTGCGACGCGGAAGAGGAAGAAGAGCGTCACTTGCTTGTTAACTCTCCGCCAGGGGCGGGAGGAATCCCTGAAAGACTTCATGCTTTGCTTTAACAAAGAGAAGCTCGAAGTAGATAGCCCAAACGATAAAACAATGCTCAACGCACTAATGCAAGGTGTAAGAGCCGAAGGGCCATTAATGGCAAAAATTGGGAGGAAAAATACCCAAAAGGTTACCCTCTCACAATTCATGAAGTTGACCGAGGAGTTCATTCATCAGGAAGAATTGGTTGGAAGTCTCCTTAAGGCCCAGACACTGGAAGAACAGTCCAAGCAGGAAGGCAAAAAGCCCTAAGTGACACCTAAGCCAATGGAAGAAAAGAATTCCTGAAAAGGGGAAAAGAAATCGGGACCTCCTTTCGTAAAAAGAGAGCCTCGGAAGACAGAGCGCCCAAGGTTCCAGCCAGAAACCTTCACCCCCTTAAACGCCAGCTTCACCGAAGTGTTCATGGCCATAAAGGGGGATCCAGCATTCAGGTGGCCACCAAAGATGAGAGCAGAACCCTTCAGGAGAGATCCAAATAAGTTTTGTGAATACCATAATGATCATGGGCATTTGACAGAGGATTGCATTTCTCTTCGACGGGAAATTGAGACCTTTGTGCGGAATGGGAAGCTGGTCAGATTCCTTGCGCAAGAACGGGTTCGAGAAGCGAATCAACAAGGACACCAGTCAGCAGAAGGCAATCGAGAAGGCCTCGGACATGCCGGACAGAGGCGACAAGACCAGAATCCGAGAGAGGACAGGTATAATCGAGAAAGGGAGCAAGGCCTCTCCGGAACCAGGAAGTAGTTCGAGAAATCCATACAATCTCGGGCGGAATTACCGGTGGTGGGGAGTCTAACTCAGCTAGGAAGGCGTACGTGAGAAGTATGCATGGCGAAGTATTTTCCCTACACCGACCTACGAAGACAGCAAAAACAGATCCTGTGGTGTTATCTTTTTCGGAGGAGGATGCTTGAGGGGTTGTAATGCCCCATGATGACGCTTTAGTGGTAACCTTGACAGTTGCCAACCATGGAATCCATCGGATTCTGGTCGATAACGGGAGCTCTGCTGATATTCTATATTGGCCAGCTTTCCAACATATGGGAATTGATCGAGACAGGATCAAACCGTTCGGGTCTCCGCTAGTTGGATTTGGCAGGGAGGTAGTGTACCCTATAGGGATCATTCCCTTACCGGTAACAGCAGGAACAGCACTGAGGCTGTCCACGGTGATAGTGGATTTCTTGGTGATCGACCGACCCTCCGCCTACAACGCAATCGTGGGTCGACAGGCATTGAATAAGTTAAAGGCCGCTACCTCAACTTACCACCTTATGATGAAGTTCCCAACGGAGGAAGGGGTTGGGGTCGTACGAGGCGATCAACTTGCAGCACGAAAGTGTTACAACATTTCCATGAAGAAGTTCTTGGGCCCAACCATGCTTGCTGTGACCTCGGTGTCCGAGGCCAAGGGAGAACCAGCGGAGCCGCTCGAGGAGGTGTTAGTAGGAGAAGGAAGAGTCCTGCAGATAGGAACGTGTCTGCCTCGAGAAGCTCGAGAAGGCCTCGTGGATTTCCTCCAAAGAAATCTGGAGGTATTCGCTTGGTCGCATGAAGACATGCCCGGAATCAGCCTCGAGGAGATAGTCCATGTGTTAAATGTGGATCCTGACATGAAGCCTATAAAACAGAAGAGAAGAAAATTCGCACCTGAAAGGGTCGAGGCCGTAGCCGTGGAAGTAGAGAAGCTCTTAAAGGCGCAGTTCATCCAAGAGGTCTATTATCCCGATTGGTTGGCCAATGTAGTCCTGGTGAAAAAATCAAACGGAAAATGGAGGATGTGCGTAGATTTCACCGACCTTAACAAAGCTTGTCCCAAAGATAGCTTCCCTCTCCCACGCATCGACGCGCTGGTAGACTCTACCTTAGGGTACGAACTACTCAGTTTTATGGACGCCTTTTCTGGTTACAATCAGATCCTCATGCACCCCGAAGATTGGTTAAAGACTACGTTCATCACTGATCGAGGCCTTTACTGTTATAAGGTCATGCCTTTCGGTTTGAAGAACGCAGGCGCCATATACCAGCGGCTTGTGAACAAGATGTTCCAAGCTCAAATTGGAAGAAACATGGAGGTGTATGTGGACATGCTGGTAAAAAGCATGGAGTCGGCTGGCCACATCCACGACCTTCAAGAAGCGTTCGAAACACTGAAGGCGTACATAATGAAGTTAAATCCTACAAAGTGTGCATTCGGGGTATCCTCCGGGAAGTTCTTAGGCTACATGGTCTCGAGCAGAGGAATCGAGGCCAATCCCAAGAAAATTCACGCCATACTAGAGATGCAGTCCCCTAAAACTACGAAACAACTTCAACAGTTGACTGGAAGGCTAGCGGCTCTGAACCGGTTTATTTCTCGATCCACTGACAAATGCCTTCCTTTCTTCAAGATCTTAAGGAAGGCCTTTGAGTAGTCTAGTGAGTGCGAGGAAGCTTTTTCTCAGCTAAAAAAAATCTGACGAGCTCCCCTCTGCTGAGTCGGACGATCCCAGGTGAGGTATTATACCTATACTTGGCTGTCTCTCCCACAGCAATCAGTGCAGCTCTTATCAGAGAAGATGAGGGAGCACAAAAACCTGTATATTTTGTAAGCAAGGCGCTACACTGCGCGGAGGAGAGATACCCTCAAATCGAGAAGCTGGCATTCGCTCTCATTATGGCCTCGAGGAAGCTCCGACCATACTTTCAATCTCACACCATCCGAGTCCTCACAGAATACCCGCTCATAAAAGTAATGCAAAAGCTGGATATATTAGGAAGACTGGCAAATTGGGCTATTGAATTGGGACAGTTTGACCTCGAATACGTCCAGAGGAATGCGATCAAAGGCCAGGCACTCGCAGATTTTCTAGCTGAATTTACGAACCTGTCGGAAGTAGAAGATTCGGAGATGAAAAGAAAGTGGATCATCTATGTGGACGGTTCGTCGACAAAGAAGAATGGAGGAGCCGGGATAGTGCTCATCACTCCGGAGGGGGAAGAGTTGAATGGATCCTTGAGATTGGAGTTCAGAACCACCAACAATGAAGCCGAATATGAAGTTGTCATAGCAGGCCTAGGACTGGCCCTCGAACTCGGAGCTGAATCCGTGGAGGTGCGGAGCGACTCTCAAGTCATTGTGGGCCACATCCGAGGAGAATTTGAAGCGAAGGGGGAAAAGATGAAGAAGTATCTGGCGAAGGTACAAGGCATGCAAGGTTCTTTCCAAAGGTTCGCCATCACCAAGATCCCCCGTGCGGATAACGAGAAGGCAGACCGCTTGGCCCGCATGGCCTCTGCAGAATACACCGAAGCTAAGGAAAACGCCGAATACATCAAAAGCCTAAGACAATCCTCAATATCCGACGAGGCCTCGGTTGTAACATCAATCGAGGAGGCCTCGGATTGGAGAAAGCCAATTATCGACTACTTACAGAAAGGGAGTCTACCGTCCGAGAAGAGGACAGCCATGCAGTTGAGGATGAGGGCTGGAAGGTTCACAATGGTTAACGGCGCGCTCTACAAGAGAGGGTTCACACTACCTCTCCTAAAATGTGTTTCTCCCGAGGAAGGAAACTATATCCTCCGAGAAATTCATGAAGGAATATGCGAAAACCATTCAGGTGCACGAGTGCTAGCACACAAGGCGGTAAGAGCGGGGTTCTATTGGCCTAACATGAGCAAAAACTCTACAGAAATTGTCAGAGATTGTGACAAGTGCCAAAGATTTGCGAACGTCACCAAGCAGCCCCCGGAAGAGTTGAGTTCAATTTCTTCTCTTTGACCCTTCTCACAATGGGGGGTCGATATAGTGGGACCATTGCCCCAAGGAAAGGGGGGTGTTCGATTTGCAGTAGTAGCAGTGGACTATTTCACTAAATGGGCAGAAGTGGAGCCCCTAGTAAACATAACGGCCAAAAGCATCGAACGATTCCTATGGAAGAATGTAGTCTGCCGCTACGGTGTGCCTCATGCATTTGTCACTGACAACTGAAAGCAGTTCGACTGCGAACCATTCCGAAAGTGGTGTGCCGAACTGTACATAAGAAACTACTTCTCGTCTCCGGGGCATCCTCAAGCAATCGGGCAAGTAGAGGCTACCAATAAAACTATTTTCAAACTTTTGGAAAAAAAGTTGGATAGCAGGAAAGGAGATTGGGCAGACGACCTCCCGAAAGTCCTATGGGCTTATCGAACTACAAGAAAAACCCCTACAGAAGAAACCCCTTATGCTCTAGCATTCAGAACTGAAGCAATCATTCCGGCAGAGCTAGGGTCGAGAAGCTTCAGGGTGGAATTATACAAGGCAGAGAATAACGATGAAGGACTCAAACTTCATTTGGATTTGCTGCAGGAGAAGCGGGATCACCCTCAAATCACTATGTCCGCTTACCAGGAAAGGACGGCAAGGTATTTTAACAGGAAGGTAAAACCTCGGAACTTCAAGATTGGTGATCTGGTTTTGCGCAAGGTTACCTTCGCCACCAGAGACTCATCCGAGGGAAAGCTAGCTCCAAACTGGGAAGGCCCCTACAAGGTGATTGACTGCCAGAGGCCGGGAGCATACTACCTTGAAGATCTGGCAGGAAAATTTCTTCTGAGGCCATGGAACGCGGAACACCTAAAAAGATATTTTTCATAAAATGTAATTTCTTTTTGATCAATCATTACTTTGTCATTTCAAGTATTGATTTATTTTTAATAAGAGAACTCTCGGAGTTTGTCTTCACAAATGAATGAAACTAATCTTAAGTGCTCGAACAAATCAGTTCAACACTTGAAACATTTTTAAGTGTTCGATATCTCGAGACCTTGTCGAGTGTCCGAGGCCACGTTCTCGGATAACTCCAAATGGAATCGAGACCAAACACAGCACTTTTAAAGTGTTCGATGTCTCGAAACCTTGTCGAGTATCCAAGGCCACGTTCTCGGATAACTCTAAATGGAATCGAGACCAAACACGAAGCCTTTTTAAAGTGTTCGATGTCTCGAGACCTTATCGAGTATCCGAGACCACGTTCTCGGGTAACTTTAAATGGACTCGAGACCCAACACAAACTTCTGAAGTGTTCGATGTCTCGAAACCTTGAGTATCCGAGGCCACGTTCTCGGATAACTCTAAATGGAATCGAGACCAAACACGAAGCCTTTTTAAAGTGTTCGATGTCTCGAGACCTTATCGAGTATCCGAGGCCACGTTCTCGGGTAACTTTAAATGGACTCGAGACCCAACACAAACTTCTGAAGTGTTCGATGTCTCGAAACCTTGTCGAGTATCCAAGGCCACGTTTTCGGATAACTTTAAATGGACTCGAGACCCAACACAAACTTCTGAAGTGTTCGATGTCTCGAAACCTTGTCGAGTATCCGAGGCCACGTTCTCGAATAACTCTAAATGGAATCGAGACCAAACACGAAGCCTTTTTAAAGTGTTCGATGTCTCGAGACCTTGTCGAGTATCCGAGGCCACGTTCTCAGGTAACTTTAAATGGACTCGAGACCCAACACAAACTTCTGAAGTGTTCGATGTCTCGAAACCTTGTCGAGCATCCGAGGCCACGTTCTCGGATAACTCTAAATGGAGTCGAGACCAAACACGAAGCCTTTTTAAAGTGTTCGATGTCTCGAGACCTTGTCGAGTATCCGAGGCCACGTTCTCGGGTAACTCTAAATGGAATCGAGACCCAACACAAATTTCTGAAGTGTTCGATGTCTCGAGACCTTGTCGAGTATCCGAGGTCACGTTCTCGGATAACTCTAAATGGAATCGAGACCCAACACAAATTTCTGAAGTGTTCGATGTCTCGAGACCTTGTCGAGTATCCGAGGCCACGTTCTCGGATAACTCTAAATGGACTAAAGACCCAACACTTGAAGAAAAAAAAAATGCAAAATTTGGAAGAAAGGTATTCATTAACATTTTATTGATGAATGTCTGTACAAGAGAAAGTTAATCGTGGGACTTTACAAAAAAATCATTATGTATACACTATCTACAAATCCCCTTGGGGAGCGACAGGAGGGTCTAGTTTGACAGAAGAAGCCTCAGCATTCTCAGATGCCTCCCTAGCTTCATCTCCTTCCTGAGCAGCCTCGGGCCCAGGGGCTGGCAGTTGATAGTCGAATTCAGCTATGCCAGCAGCGTCGGGCATCTCTTCTCTTCCCAGGGAGACTAGACGAAGCATGGCCTCGGTGGTACAGGGAATGTTCTCGATATTTACAGAGTTGAGATCCACTCTCTGAGCTGGGTCCCTCCACCAAGTCCTGAACGTCTCGAATCCGAGGTAGATTTCGTCGGCCCAAGCGGCATCCCTAATCCTCGAAGCAAAGGACAGCTGATGAAGATAGTTGGCCGCCTTTGCTTGAGCCTCCTTCAGCTCGAGCCTCTGCTTCTTGTTATTCTCCGAGAAGTGCTTGTACCTCTCTTCGGCAACGAGCTTGCCCTTTGTGACCCTCTCGACTAAGGAGCGGCTCTCTTGCAGCTGTTCAAGGGTCTCGGCATGCTTCTCCTCGAGCTGCCCCAACTCCTCTTTTAAAATGGAGTGGTCCTCCTGGAGCTCCGCATGCTCAACCTGTAGGGCGGCATGGCTTTCTTGGAGAGCCGAATGCCTAACCTTCATGCCCTCAAGCTCCTCGGACATGGTGGCAAGCTCGACTCTGGCTCGATCCCTGGCCATGGAGGCCTCAGAAGCCTCGCACTCCATTACCTTCGAGTGCTCACCAAGAACTCGAAGGTCGTCTTCGTGCTTGGTGACCACCGCCTTAAGCTTGGCGTTCTCCTTTTCAGCATCCCCTAGCTTCTTCCTCAGGTCCTCCGCCCCACCGTTGTTGGTCGAGACCTTCCTGAAGTAGCAGTACAGGATGGTCGACCTGAGGAAGGCCTACGAGTAATAAATATGGTGTTAGACCTAAACAAGAGACAAAAATAAAGTACCATGATGAAACACTTACCAAGAATTGCATGGTCAGCATCTCCTCTGCCATGCCTCGAGCTGAGACATCAAGCCCCTTCAGCTGGAGCTTCTTGTGGTCGACCATATCCACCATGGCCTTAAAGGGATTTCCCTTCAAGTCTCCTCCCATCTTCGCCAGCTTCCCTCTGAAGGTCCAGTTGGCCCCTTCTGGCTGGATCTCAGCCGTGCTCTCGGAGGACTCAAAAGCCTCGGACGCACCTGCAGCTCGAGGCCTCTTCAGAGCAGAGGCCTCCTCCGCCTCGTCAAGACTCGGGCACCTTGGCCTTTTTGGAGTCGGAGCTCGAGAAGAGGCCCCTTGCTCAGGGATTGGAGACAAGGGCTTATGGGGGGTCCTTAAGGCGACCACATGAAAAGGCCCCATGTTATCATCCGCTATCCCAACGGAGTCATCGGATTCTCCATATATGTCCTCCAGGATATGCTGGATGTTCGAGCCCAGGGGATGATTCGGCCTGGAAGGGATTGGCCCCTCCGGTACTTGTATATGCTCCTCAGCCTGTCCCACTATTTTCACTGGGACAGCGAGAACAGGCTCATTGGCCAAGAACGCAGCTACCTCTTCTACTCGAGGCACAGAAGAAGGAGGCACTCGACTCCTTCGAGCTGCGAGAAAGCCCACCACGTTCTTCGTTTGGGCGGTTGGAACTGCAGTCTCTGCCTCAGGAGCTGCTGGCTCAACCATTGGGACTGTCGAATCAGCCCCTACTACCAGCTTCCTCTTCCTGACAAGGGGTGCCTCGATCACCTCAATGTCCGACTCCTCCTCGGTAGCAGGGGTTGGCCTCCGGATTACCTCGACAGGCTCCTCACCCTCCGATTCGTCCTCCTCATCAGCCAGCCTTAGGGCCCTGGCCACCTTAGGAGGATCCCTAACATTCCTCCTCTCCACCACCTGGCTCTTCCTAAATGGTGGCGCGATTGGTAGGGTTGGTGGAGTGGGAGGCCTCGGCTCTCGAATCTGGAATTGCCCCTAGTTTGAATGGGGTAGTCGACTTTTTTGGGCTTCTCGGGCTCGATCAGTACGCCCTTGCCCTTGTCGACCCTCTTACTTTTGCCCTTCTCGGCCTTTTGGGCTGGGTCTTTATGCGGAGTAGACCTCCGAGTGTTCGCCGCCGGAGGGTTTCGGTGTTCAGGACCCCGCAGGTACTCCTCTCTCAGCGCCACCGCCACGTGTCCAGCGGGCGCGTAGACCATCTCCATAAGCCTCGGCATTGTGCCAAGCACGGCGTAGTTTAAACAGGAGACGTGTTTTCAAGTCCACTGAAGGACTTCGTTAACCCGAGCCACCTCATTTGGCGTCAGGTGAGGTTCTTGAGAATCCTTTTCAGAAAGTACGTTCACATCCCGAGGAACTCTGATGTCGTTAGCCTTCTCTGTAGGGGCAAACTCCCACTGCCCCGAGGCGAAGAAATACTTGTTCTTCCATCCTCGATTGCTGGAGTACTTGGTCTCCAGAATTATCAGTTTACCCTTCCGGGTCTGAATGTTGTAAACTCCGCCTCCTGGGTTTTTGTGGACGAGGTGTAGGAATAAAAACTCCCTCACAGTCAGCTGGCGCTCCTTGCCCAACGCCAGAGGCCACAACACCATGTTGCCAAAGAGATACCTCCACGCGTTTGGAGCAAGCTGGTGGGGAGCCAAGTCCAGATAGTTGAGCAGCTCTCGAACCATGGGAAGAAAGGGGAGGCGGAAGCCTGCTCGAAACTTCGCCTCGTACAAACAGACCTCATGGCGGTCTGTACGAGCGATGGCGCCATCGTTCTTGTCATCAAACCGCAGAGAGATATACGGTGGGATGAAGCACTCCCTTCGAATCCGACGCTCGTCGGTCCTTGATAGCCTGCCTTCCCATGTGGCAGGGTGGGAGTCACCAAGTCCTTCAGAGTCCTCACCGCCTCTTGGCATTTTGTTAAGAAAAATTTGCAAAGAAAGAAGAAGACGAAAGAGAGTAAGAACAGAGGGCTCAGAAGAAATGCAGAAGCTTGCAGGAGGAGAAAATAAACGATGAAATTTCAGAGTAGCGAATTTATAGATAAAGCAGAGAAGATGAGACGTCGGCACAGTTTAAGAGGAGGCAGCGAAGAGACGTACCTCGAATCCTTGAAAAAACGCAAAAATCCTCGACGGCGATTCAGTCTTAATGACTGACAACTGACAGTCGCTCGGACAACCACTCGTAGATTGACACCCGGCACCTTCTCGAGAACTGAATCGCTGCATTAAATGCTCGGCGCTTCCTTAACCCTAAGCGTCTCGAGCCATATTTTGGAGTGAAATTTCAAAAAAAAAAAAAAAAAAAAAGATTTCTAGAGATACTTTGAAACTCAACTGTTTCTTGCCTGAGTTGATCCATTCTTCTGAAGCACTTGAATTTCCATAGTCCTCCAGACAAGGAAATTGGGGGGTAACTGTTGGGTCATGAATCAACTTTACAGAACCAGCCCAACATCTTACTAGGCCCAATGAAAGCCCACGTCATCAGAGCCCAGGAGCGTCTCGAGCCTCGAAGGCCCAAGAGCGTCTCAGGCCTCGAGAACCCGAGAGCGCCTCGAGCATCCGAGAATGCCTCAAGCATCGATCATCCGAGAACGTCTCGGGCCTCGATCATCCGACACCTTCGACACTTTGAGTCCAAGACTTCCGAAGCCCTGATAGCTAGGAATCAGGAGATTGAATTTGTAACGCCCTGGCTTTTTAAACAAGCCATAAGTGAGATTATCTAAATCCTTACTACACGTTTGTAGCTCTTTTTTTTTTTTTTTATCAAAGTTTCCTCATAATGTAAATGTACCAGAGCATCTAATTTAAACTTCATATAATATCTTCATCCTCAACTAGGATTTCAGTATCTTTAAACTCTGCCACAGATGGCATAACACTTACACAGTTACTACAAGCCTCACTAATATAATACAAGGTATCATGTGAGAACTAATAAAATACACACATAAACATTACTAGCATTTCTACATCTGTCTTGAGTAATCCCAAAAAAGACTGAGGCCTCCTAGCTGTCCTATGCGCAGTAGAATGGACCTTCACACGTAGCTGCATTCTCGTCCTCCTCTTCATCCGCCCCATCTAGAAAATTGTCACACAATTTTAAAGGTGGAAGGGTGAGTCCACGACTCAGCAAGTTCAAACGAATTGACCATTTTTATTAGAGCCCCCTTTTTGTTCAAAAAATCTATCTTCTCACCAGTGTTTACTAAACAGCCATGGATGCAAAGTTTTCATAAATGAGATTTAATAAATTTATGGCTAGATAGTAAACTAGGTGATAGACATTTTTATACTTAATAGTTAAACAGAATAGTATTTCTTGCATATTCCTTACTATATAATTAACTTCACATTTCACAATATGAAGCAATAAAACAGTTCATAACATAATGAATAAGACATTAATAAAATCAGCATAATTTAATTATTTAGCATGGCATATCATATCATATCATATCATATCATATCATCATGACAATAAGTGAATTTATACTCCCACTTATCCTCAGGAGTTCGCTAAGTGTTACCCCACTTAACCGCAAGGTTGCTAATAATTTATCCCTCTCATAGCTTTGAGGTGTTGAGCGTGTAACCCCACTCAACCGCTAGGCTGTTAGGCAACTTTGTTTCCCCCTTCCTAACATCGGGGTGTCAGGCGCATAATCCCCCCCTGACCGCTGGGCATTACATGCATTCATACATAGCATCTTATTTTT